>CAJHQQ010001131.1:0-114018 GCA_905132885.1 Moricandia moricandioides
CTCATCTTTTCTTCCACAATAATGTCTCATCTATTGGTAGAAAGACGTGGTTAGTAGGTAGTTCCATGCTGGCTTTAAAAATGAAATTTAGAAGTCAACCATTAAAATATTCGTAATTTATACTGAAGTTCGTTCCCTTTGGTCGAGCTGACTTTTTAGGTACAAATCTCTAATAACTGAGATACCCCAACCATAAATATAAATAACTCGATTCATGACTCTCAAGTGATAACGTAGTTATCGTTGACAAATAAAAATAATTTGTATGATTGTATCTGTCATCAGAAATATTTGATTACGTTATGGTATCTAAGTGCCAAGTTTGCTCTAGAGGTATTAGTTGCTAAATGTTAATGATTCTATTATTAGTGTGGAACCATATTTAAACTGCAACATGTCAGTCTGACTTGGAGTGTCTTTAATAAAATAAATGGACAACTACTTAACCACAATTAAACATCTCAAACTAATCACAATTTAGTTAAACTATGTTCTACTAAAACCAAGACATGTAATGACTTTGGATATGATTAATATTTCAGGAAGGGATTTATTTGCTGATATATGTTTGATACATTGTATCAAATGTGGTTAGTTTAATGAATTTTATATCAAAATAACACGTGTTTGCAAGATTATACAATTTTTTTACAAGACTTATCTAATATTTTACTGATTCATCCAAAAGAAAGAAACTTTTATGACTATTAATTAATGAATCAACTAACATGAAAGATACATGTATACGAAAACAAATTACATTATACTAACACTTTGGTGATACATTGAAATAAGATTAAAGCAGGAGAAGAAAGTTTTTTGATATAATAATAGTCAATCATGTTTATTGTTCTGCCGACACATACTATTGCATCAATAGGCTTTTTATGGGACCAATGCAACAACACCAAGACTCATCTCTTATATTTTGCACCCAAAAAGAACACCAAGACTAATTACGGATCGCAAATAGAACTTTCTCAAACAATTTTAACTGCATATGCGTAGTTAAGTTTGATATTGATTGTTCAGACGAGGTTATGGGCTTATTTATGAAGCCCATGAATACCGGTTAAGTATAGTGATTTGTTAGGTTTGTTGGATCATCAAATTAGACCGAACATATCAAAATTCAATATAATACATCCTCCCTCATTTATTTTCAAAATAAAACAAAAAGAGTAAAAAATTGGAATTAACCTATTCTAAATTCTTTAATTATTAAGCGTTAGGACTCGTCACAAGATTCTCGTAAGAGTCAACGGCGCTTGACGGGACGGCGACCATTACTTTAACGGCGTCACTTCGTTCAGGAACAGGAAGCAGTATACAGTAACGGTCGCAGCAAACCGATCCCACGTGAACCGGTTTACCAAAACCGAAATCAAGCTTTTCTAAACCGAGGCGTGACCACTGCGACAGTATCAAGACTCCGACCGAGTCAGGACACGCTTTCGCCTTGCTCACGGCTTCCACCACCGATCTGACGTAATCATCTCCGACTCTCTCCTTCGCTTGTTTCACGAGCTTCGCCGCGTGGCGTAATCCTTTCTCCGTCAAGTCTTTCACGGTGGTTTGGGCGCACCCGACGACGAAGGCGTTCCCGTAGAACGCGGTGGGTAAACTCGGTTTGACTCGGTCTCGAATGTTGATGCTGAACAAAAGCTTGACGGTTTGGTTCGATGGTAAGTTCAGTGATCTCGCCCAGCTCCGCCACACGTGCGCAGAGAGCACCTCGAATGATGTGTGTTTGGTACTGGACTCACCGAGTCGACTCGCGAGTTTCTTGAGCTCGGTGAGTCTCTGTTTCTCGAAGACAACAGATGTCGGAACGAGTCGCTCGGCGTTGAACCGGTTTACGAACCCGCATAGGTCGGGAACTCGGTTGAACTCAGGGTGGCTCAACGAGTCACGAACCGGAGAGGGGTTAAGCAAGTGGCGATCCCATATGTGTTTCCGTTTTAACTCGGTCTGACTCAGCGAGTCTTTTGATAACTCGGCGAACAAGGTGAGAAACTCGGCGCTTCCGATCCCGTCCGAGACGCAGTGGTTAACACCGACGGCTAAAGCGGCGCCACCGTCTCTGAGCCAAGTGAGCTGGACGACGAGAGGTGGTGCACCAGCGAGGACGTCGACGACGTTGAGGGAGAGAAGCTTTCTCCAGCTAGTCACGTGCCGGGGAGCTTTCTGGAAGTCAAGGCACGTGAGGTGATCAGTTACTGCTTCAAGAAACAGAGCACCTTGGCCACGGCAGTTAACCTCGAGCCTTCCTCCGCCGCCGTCACGGACACGGCCGGAGAAAGGGAAGTAAGGAACTAGAGCGCGAGAGAGTGCGGACTTGAGACGATCCGAGAGAGAAACCGGGTCGGAAACGGGTGAGTAAACGAGGAGGTACTCGATGGTGAATCGGAGGAAGAGCTGAGAATCTAAGGCGGAGAGAGACAGAACACAAGAAGGTGTTTGGTCGGAAGGAGTAATAACTGTGACTTCTTTAACATGAACCAATGATCCCATTATACTTTCTTCTTCTTTTTGCTCTGAAATAAAGAAGGTGGGTCTCTGCGATGTGTATTATATATATAGATGCTAGGTTATGTATGCGCATGTATATTCACGTAAAGAGAGAAGTAGGGTAGTTTTGTAATTTGGATGATCTTTTCAAACATGGTATGTCTTGTGTGTTGTATCATGCATGTGTACTCTTGTGTGTACGTGTTCCCTTAATTGTTCCGAGTGATTTCAAATCTAGAGGCAATGTTTTTTTTTATTAACTGGCGAGATCTATGGAGAAGTTCAAACTAATCTCCAAAATGAAGTACATCCTAAAGATAGATTTTCTCTCAAAATATTCAAATGAGCCTAAGCACTTATTAATATTAGATAATTATGATAATTATGATTTAGTTTTATACATCAGGTGAATCGAACATGAAACGTGTTAGCGGCTCCGTTCCTTATCATCCGACGACAATCAACAGGTCTAGAGGCAATGTTTTTGGTGGCAAAGTATTAAAAGTTATCATGTGCATGTAGATTTTAGTTTAGAGCATAGTGGATAATCGTCCTCCATATGTTTTAATACTTTTTTATTTAATACTCCATATGATATAAAGAGAGATAAACTACCCTTTTATGGATATAGGAAATATTTCAACGAATATTTGGTTAAGTTGGGATATATAAAATTGATTGATGGATACTACTATTTGGTGGTTGATCAAAGCATATTTATACCATTCATACGGATACGTGCATCGGCTATTTGAATTTGATCCTCCACTAAGGAGATAGATAATTAACATAACCACATATCTAGAGTAACTTTTCACGTACAAGAACATATTTTGTTCTCCATACGAAGTTACGAACGCGTATGTGCACAAGATGGTGATACACTGTATATAAGAATTAAAGATGATACATTTTGGGAAGGTTTACTAAACACGTATTTCAATAAGTTACAAAATGTCATTAAGCCAAGTTTCCGCTTAGTTTGTTGTTTCAAGATCTCAATAGCATCGGGTTCTTCTTACTTCTTGCGGTTTTTCCGGTCACCAGAATGTACTTTTCCGATTGCCTATTATTTGGATGATTAATAAAGATTTTAATTAACAAAGTATTAGTAGTACGTAGTATACAATATTTCTTTTGCATTTTTTTTAATTCTGAAGTCTCTGAATTGACGTGCTATGGTGTGAAATGAAAAATGTTAACAAAATGTGCAAGTAACTCATCAACTTAATTATGTTTTGCATAGTCATCAACAAAAATTAAAAGATAGTATATCACTATCACCATTATATTCTTCCATGCGATTTAATTAGGTCTGTATACAAAATAATTATATCGTGGGATCGAACTGTGTATCGAAACTAAGCATTTTCCGATGAAAAGAACACACCCTAACGGATTGGTCTAATAACCTAACGATCCGTGACTCCGTCTAGCCCAAGGTTCTAAAAATCGGTATAGGTAGCGCCTATGCCCCTACCTAGGCGGCAACTCGGTCCTTTTCGAAACGATTTTTTTAAAATCCGATTTATACCGATTTATACGATTTTAGTCGATTGAAATTATTCATAATCAGTTAAAATCAATCTAAATTAGTGTAAATATGTTAATTTAAGCAATAATGTCAGTATATATTCACAAATTTATCTAATTTCTTTTATTTTGCATATCTAATTTTTATAATTTATCACAATAATTTTATATTTCTATTTAAAAACTAAAATATTTCATATAAATGTCATATATATATGTATAAAATAAATCAATAATTTGTTAACGTCTAAACTTCGCCTAGACCCCGAATAATCCGCCTAGTCGCTAGTACTCTATAAAGCGCCTAGTTACCGCCTACCGATTTCTTGAACATTGGTCTAGCCAATCCAAACACAAAACAGTCGACAAAAGTAACCTTTAAAGCAAGATAAAATAAATAACCGGACTTATTCGGCTAAGTTGGACTCCACGAGCGAAATACAATTCAGTATTGTAAGGGTTCTAAAAGGGAAAAATTGTTTAAAATCAACCTATAAAACGTTATACCTTTCTGTTCATAGTTATTTGGATGTACTGAAAGGGAAATAATCGTGAGAATATTAAAGTTTGGTTGTGGTGTCGGTTTACAGTATGATGTGTCTTGTTGTTTGGGCGTTGGCTGGCGCATGTGTCTTAAACAGTGAAAAAATTGGTGCCAAGATTATTATGGAATAACTTTATTGGACAAAATATACTCATGGAACATTAAATGAAATATATACCTTCCATTCTTATGTAAAATTTAAGTAGAGAGATATATCACTACTTATTTCTTCTTCATTCAACAACACAGAGAGACCCCAAAAAAAAACTAGAAACAGAGAGAGACGACGAGGAATTTAGAGAGAGAGAGACGAAGAGAGACTGCTAGAGAGAGAAGAAAAACGAAAGAGAGTTGATGAAGATGAAGTTGAACTGCTCATCCTCTCTTGTTCCTCCATTTTCTCTCTCTCTCTCTCTCTCTCTCTCAATTCCTTGTCATTTCTCTCTGTTTCCAGTTTTTTTTTCGGAGTCTCTCTGTGTCGTTGAGTGAAGAAGATAAACTAACCCTAATAAAAATCCCAAATCTATTTGTTTTTTTTTTAAAAAAAAAATCTGGGTCGGATTCTTTTTAATGTCGGATCGGGTTCTTTCCTAATAGACAATAGCTAATTACATAACGTAGTTAATTTCTCTTTAGTTTTGATTTTGAAATTGAATTAGAAAGGAAGAAATAAAAACTTTAGGGGGAGATCTAAAGAAAAATCATAAATTGGTGGATTTGTCATGAGCTTGGTAGTTGAGAGGAGAATAGATAGGGTGATTATATTTACATGGGGTTTTAGGCAGCCAACCCTAATGTTTATTATCATAATAATCACTAACATGTTATTTAATTATACACACGTAATTATTTTGAACTTAAATTTCATACCTCCCAACAGTTTTAATTTCGAAACTAAAATAGACAAATATTCAGTAGATTCACTATAATTTATAATAGTTGGTTTCAAGTGGTGTTTATTATATATTTATACTGATTTCTCAAGTAAACTGGTTTCCAAATTAGCTACTAAAACTACTGTGAAAAGTATCAAAAAGAGAAGAAAGAACGCAATGCCTCTCGCTCTCTACCATGAGCCATGGGCTATATACCGAAAGATCATTAAATACTTTAATTTTCAAATTGTTACCATTCGAATCAATATAAATAAACCATATATGCACTTTTAAGTAAAATCATAAGTATAAATAATTCAAAAGCAATGCACCCTTTTTTTGTCAGCCAGCAATGCCACTTTTTCTTTAAAATTTCTTGAATCACTGTAGTGGTCTTGTAACGTGGTCACTCGTATAGTATATAAGATCTACTTTTCTTTTAAGTCATGTTTTCTTCTTCTTTTCGATATGATATAAAAAGCTTCTTTTATTCAATGATGATCGTAGATATAGTAGAGTGAACTTCCGCCCTACAAATATTACTTCTTGTTATTAATAAACCAAAATGTGATGAATTAGTATGACGGAGTTTCTAATAAGAAGGTAACCTGATATTGAATTGGGATGTATATATATGTGTAATTTACACTAACAATGTGCAAAGATTATTTGCAAGTGATTATTATATGTCTTATCATCAAAATAATAATAAAGTTGGTGGGATACATTTCACCTTCCCATTGAATAAAAGATTAAAGAAGATGATTCTATAATCCAAATAAATGGGTTTGAGTTGTTTTGATTCTCTTTATGTGAAGATACAATGAAGATTTGGAAGATTTTCTACAAGTAAAAAAGGGTTCGAAGATTGCTTTATGGGGAACAAACTAAAAGGGTGACTTGATATATGGTCTGCACATGTTACGGTAGTCATGACTTTCTTCTCCTTCTTCTTTTGGTGTAAACTTTCTTCTTTCTTCTTTTTCTTTTGGGACACTGATCAAGGAATCTAGAGCTAGTCCTCTACGAACTTTGGTCGTTTACATTTTAGAGTAGATGCATGCTAAAAAGTGAAAGGCACTTTCCATATAGTATACATCTTGTTTGTGTCGGTGACACCAAAGACACGTTAATGAACAAGCAGTGTCGCTGAATGATGAAAATGAAAGAGAAAATAAATGGTAAAAGTTATGTTGCGCCGGTGTTGTGTCGCTCATATTTCAGAATTGCCACTTCTTTGAACAAGTCTTCCCTCTTCGTCCAGTTCGTGATGTATACTTCCACAAGTTAATATATATATACCGTCGCTTCATTTTATTGCAGAAAACACAAGGAACACAAAAAGGTTATTATATGTAGTGGAGGTCGAGCAATGAAAGTCAATGATCTGATAATTATGATCCTGATATATTGGTAAGGTAGAACTTTAGATCTCTAAATTCTTCATATCTATATAGCCCATCTGAGTTCTTATATGTTGATATCTAATCTAACATTGCATTTCTTATAAATTTCCAACTATATCCAAGGACAGTTACAGTCAGTCCCTAAATCTAGTACCCTTACGTTACCATAATTTTAGACGTGCAGCACATTACACATATATACCCATATAACCTACGTTTTGGCTTAGCTCATTGCACGTAGAGCTCTATTGTTACCGGCCTCTTATTTTTGGGATTGATCCTTAAATACTTTTGGAACTTGACCTTGCATTTATGATTAATAAAAGGTTTACAAACTAGTTTTGAACATGTAACCAGAGATGTGGGGATACATAAATACTGAGCCAAAAATACATGCACTAGGGAGACGAAATTCAAATACATAGCAGCACTATTGTGGTGACTAGTGACTAAAATCAAATTACATATTTACAGCTACCAAATTATTTATAAAGAAAACTATATATATATATATATATATTACAAAAACAGCCATAGATGATAGAGAGCATATCGGCTCTCTCCGATGAACAGAAGAAAATACAAGAACCTATTTTGAACTTACTTGATAAAAGATCCAATTTATATGACGGGTCATATGGAAATGAAGACAAAACCCTTGTCATCATGTTATTCTTTTTCATTTTCAATTGATCAGTACGTGATTTCCAAAATGGCGTAGGGCAGCCAAGGAGGAAAACAAATCATTTTTTCGTCATATATATGTATACTTGTTTAACGTTATTTTCGTTATTCGTCACGACTATTATCTTATATCTTAAGCCAAAAAAAAACTATTTTCATATATGAAAAATAATTAAATAAATTGGGTGACCTAAAGAAACAACACATGCACATATTATCCATCCAGCAAGAATTTGGTAGGCCCAGCTCTTGAGCACTGGGCAAGTAGCTATCATTCTTTCTCATAAAAATAGAGTAATAGGTCCGAGTTCCGACAATGGCTTTCACAACTTGTTAGTATCAATTTCATTTTAAAATATAAGATTGACAGTACATTATTCTCCTACGAAAGATAAATATCTTTTTGTATTAACAAAATTGTTTGTATTGTTAATCATATTACGTTCTTTTTTCAGTTCAGGTAAAAAATTAACCAAAAATAAATTTAGGGGTTATTAGCTTAATCAAACATAAAGAAATATAATGGCTTCGCACATGAATCTGATCAATACCTTTCGATATTGTTAATCTTTTACAGTTACTAAACTATTTAAGATATATAAAAGTAAAAAAAAATTATGGTTCAAATAATATTCATCTTGCTAATTTTCATCCCCTTTTAGGTTTCAACTCAAAATTCAATGGACTATGAGTAGAATAATCCGTATCCGACGTATATTAATCTATTCTTCTCTTATTTAAAAAGTGAAATTCTAAACACCTTCTTATTAAATTCTAACATACCATATCGGATCAAGGAGACAAGTAGACTATCATATCAAATTGCAGTTGGCTAGTTAATACTCCCTCCGTTTTTTATATTTGACGTTCTAGGATTATGCACACAAATTAAGAAACATTTAATCTTTTTATATTTTTCTAAACAAAAACATCATTAATTATTTACCTAACCACAATTCAACCAATAATAAAATAAAAAGTATAATATTATTGGTCATCTAACATTAATTAGTAATAAATTTTACATAGAAAATTGAAAACGTCAAATAATTTGGAACAAAAAAAACAAAAACATCATTAATTTATTTACCTAACCACAATTCAATCAATAATAAAATAAAAGGTATAATATTATTGGTCATCTAACATTAATTAGTAATAAATTTTACATAGAAAATTGAAAACGTCAAATAATTTGGAACAAAAAATTTTCCCCAAAACGTCAATTATTAAAAAACGGAGGGAGTATTATCTTAGAAACACATTTACCATTTAGTGTCTTTTGAGAATTCGCAGCCAAACACATACACAGCAAATGTAAATATTATAGCCTATCTAATGTAAGGCAAAAACTGAAATAATATATATATATATATATATATTCATATGAACTGGTTTCTAACTAGGTATACTACAGAAATTCATAAAAATCTAGAGCCCAACAACAATGGAAGTAGTAGATGTACTTGTATGAACATATTAACCTTTAATTTCGTGTTATCTAGATGTAACTTTAATTAAAAGATATTTGAAATATAAATCTATACTACTAAACTTGATCAACATACATTCAGTATTAGTAACACTTTGCTGACAAACATTTTTTGTCAGTGCACCCGAAGATAATGAGCTAGGAAAAAATGGTGGATGGCAATGAGTGATCGTGTTCAACATGAAAATAACAAGACACCTTTATTCATATCAGTGAAGCCAAGCTAATGCTCCTTTGAAAATGACACGAAAGGATAATATACGTATAGATGTTTACCTAACCCTCGCATATAGACACATAATATATATATACACAAATCAATTTTAATATATATTTTACGTTGAGATACAAACAAGGAAGAGAAGAAGATTCGAGTGTTAAAATGTAAAAGCCGGCCACCGGCCTCTTAATGATTTCACGATCATACTTAATGCAAATTGAATCCATAAAAAAGATAGAATTTGTCTTTATGTTTGCCAAAGCTTTCATTGGGTCAAAGATTGGTCGGCCGTGACATTTTCACATGCATGGAGACAAGCTTCTAATTCTTTAACCTTTCATTACATTATTTCTGTAGCGTTTTACTATGTCAAATCTAAAATATGAATTTGGAATTTTCTGAGAAAAATAAAATAAAATAAGATCTTTGATACAAACAAGAAGTGAACGACTATTAATTCTTCTTTGACAATAGCTAGCTGACCAAGTGAATTCGCAATTATAGTGTAAAATCGAGGAACAAAGATTAGTGACGGGAATTAAGCAAAAAAATAAAAGATTATTGACGGTAACTTTTAAACTATTAAACATGAAAAGCTCAGATGTCCACTACTCTATGAAGACACTATGCAATATTAGTTGGAAGATGCCCACCATTTAAAATTTATATCGAATTGTCGAAAAGAATATTTACTTATATATAATTCTTGGGTGATATGCTAGTAGATCACGGACAGAATTTATATATAACAGTATCATTGCCATTAGAATAAATATGAATTATACAACCAAATATCAATTTTTTAAAAGAATAAATATACTGAAGGGTTCATTTTAAAGAAAAATTGCTAAGAATATCATAAATATCATTTTATAAAAATACACACTATCTAAAATATATTAATATTTGGGTTTACACTTTATTAATTATTGTTATTGGTTTAGTGTCCAAGGGGTGGGTTGAGTTTCTAAATGTTTTATAAATATTTAGAAAAAATAGTTTAGTTTATTTTCATAATAATTTAAAAATATTTTTGAAAATTATCATTCATTAAAATTAAATTTGCGAAGTGATAACAAACTTATGGTAGAATTACAATTTTCCCCATTTTAAATAGATGCATTTTGTTTCAAGAAGTACTACCCTGCCAATCCCACCATGATGTCTTTCGCCTGCGCATGACAAACAAAATCAGTATTTGACTATCCTTTTTTGTTCAAAAATATCTTAGAATTTTAATTTACAGATTCACATATGTTACATCCTCACATTACTTAGCTGGTGAGTGATGAGGCGTTGTAAGTTGTAACAAAGCTCCATTCAAAGTTGATTTGGCTCATACATGCTGTTGTATGATCTTATCTTAGAATCAGAAACCATATAATATATATCCGATTTATTTAAAAATGTGCATCTGGAGAGATGGAAATAATGATTCAACTACATGAACATCAAATATATATTGATAAATGATTTTAATACTTGTAAATGAAAAGCAAACAATTCCTTGGTGATATATATATGTGTGGAGGTTCTCTATTGCCAGAACGTTAGAAAACATGTTTCAAAATAGTTAGATGATAAAACATAATTTAGGTGAGAATTTGTTCTGGATATGCAGAAGATCAAGTTAAACATTTTATATGTAGTCTAAATTATTAGTAGGATAAGCTTAGAGATTAGATGTGATTTGCATCTTTACCTCAACATTTTATATTTTCTTTTTCTTGATGTGATAAGCATTGTTTTCTTCTTCTTTTGATCACGGCCCTTCTTTTCGTGACCTCCTATCTCGACTTCTTTAATTATCCGTTTTTCAACCATATACCAAAAAGATTCCTCGCTAACGATTGAATCCAAGTCTTTTCACACAAAAGGGAGAAGAGATATTCTTTAAAAGTGATTCTTATTCCGAAAATCAAATCTTTGTTTTATTGTTTTGGTTTTGTTTGTTAGTGTTAATCGAATTTTCACATAATAGTCTTTAGTATAATACATGTAGTATATTTATTTTGTTATATATAGTAGCCGGTTAGTTTTCTTCATCTACGTGATGTTACTACGTTTAACTATAAACTAAGATAAGCATGTTCATTTATCATAGTCGTCATAGACCAAATAGAGTTTTCGTGAACACGCTAGTTCTTTTGTCGCCAAAATTCAGTTTCTATTGGTTCTAAGTTCTAAGCCTGAATGGCTTATAAAGAAGATATTAAAATAGGTTTCCAAATCAAATTAGGATTTGATAACTACTTTCTTACAAATAATACTAAATTCAAAATGATAGCCACGTTCTAAGCTTTTGAAACATCAACTAAAGTGTTCTTTTATTTGTTATTCAATCAACTATGGTGCTCAAAAGATATTAATCAGTTTTAGGTATATCTTAATCCTTATTTGGTTATATCATCCTTTAGTTACCTAAATTTTCTCTAATACTTTCTTAATAAAAAATAGTATCAAGTTAGGTAATATCGCTTAATCGTTATCTTACTTTTATTGCAGGGCCGGCCCTGAGATTTAAAGGGCCTAAGACAATTTCTTAACGATTTCAACTAATTTTTCTTTTTACGAATGTGAAAACTTAAATTTTTTTTTGGGATCCATATATATATATATATATATATATTTTTTTTTTTCAAAAAAAATTGAGGGCCAAAAAGGATGTTAGGACCGGCCCTGTTTTATTGCTACATTCACATCTGTTACTAACTCTTTCACAGCTTTAGAAAAAAAGCCCATTTGAAAGACATCGCCTTAGAAACATAAACGCTGTTAATTTAACTAATAGGCCATATTTCCTAAAATGGGCCTAGGATACTACAATAAAAGCCTATTTAACGTAAACCCATTAGCCGGATAACTTGCTTCCGTATTGAATCAACAGCAATGAGAGTACTAGGCTCTGAGAGCTAGGTATTGGATTTGGATCCATGAACTCCTTTTATGGGTAGGGTTAGATCACAGAACCAAGTTGAAGAACAAGTGAATGTAAAAAATATGACTTGGATAAGTCTGATTTGTGGTGTTGCTGGTTTCAGTTTGAAGCTATTTCACAGAAAATATGACTTGGATAAGTCTCTCAAGGGCTTGCTTATTCATAGTACAAGTACAGTAGATAGTTACAACACATCTGGTGCTTTCCAGTTGGTATTGTTAGTGACATGAACTAGGACACCAATTAATTTGGAGAGCCTCCCTAAACAAGGAAAGCACATTTTATTGTCTTTTAAAATTTGTGTTTCACATGACATTAGGGTTGCTGAATGATACCCTATTAATTTAATGCATTTCCCAACGTATATAGCTTTGCGTTCACAAGGTGGATACACAACCATACGGATTATTTATGATATTCCAACCGATACGATCGTATGATCATAATCATTTGACGCGTGAAGTCATAAAAGATCGTCTCCATCAACGAGACAGAGAAATTATGAGTAGTGACCACGCATATCACGTACATTACCTTGTTATTCCCACTAATGTTGAAACTTGAAACACTGTAATCATCATTGGTTGTTTGTTGAATACTACATTATACACCATGGTTATATGCTTACGTATAACTAGTACTTACTAGTAGTATATTAGTATCGAGATTCACATTCCAAAGTAATAGGGAATCTAGTTTGCGATTCGCCACTAGTATGAATCAGATATAGAATAAAATATTAGTTACATGGTTAATGGGCGCATTAAAGGCTAGCTATCATTGTCACCTACACGCCAGCTCTTTGCTCGCCATTTATATTCTATCCTTTTCTAATCTTTATGGACTTTATTATGATAGATACAAACTTAACGTGGTGATGTACTACTAGAAACTAGAAAGTAAAACGCATTCAATTTGTTTATACTTTGTGACCATCCATCCATATACCGCTTTTGGCACATGCGGTTATGATATATTCAATTAGAATATGCTATTTAATTTATAAATTATGTATAACCTTTTTTTTGCTTATGTATAAATTGAAATACAATTAACATAAATTACGTATTTTGTGACACATTAACATAAATTACGTATAACTTGAAATACAACAAACTTAAGTTTTGTGAACTTCAATTAGATGTGATGGGTAGAGATCCCGAACCAACACCCGCATGTGAAAAGGTTAAAGAAACTAAACCACAAATTAGTTAAAGCTATCTAAATTGGTTAAAATTATCTAAAGTTTTACCATACGAAGTGGTAGACTAGTGATTTAAGCATATGTGCTGGTATAGGTGTTGTGTTTTTAATTTGAGATTCAAAGAGAGAAATGCTTTATGTTGTGTCGTTGGTATTAGCAAAAACTAGTTGGGAACAAAAAAAAATTAGGGTCACTCCTCCTAATTAACCAATAAGAACTATTATTTTTTTTATGCCTAAACATATCCACAACAACAAAGTTGCACATATACAGAGAAAGCTTTGAAGTGTTTAAAGCTTTTTGTTCCAATTATTTTATCCTTTCCACTCTTGAAAATAACCGTGTTTGTTGATCAATATATTTGAAAAGTGTAATAGATCTCCCAGTACATTAGAGAATGAAAATATATTTATTGCTAGAGAAAAATATTATTCAACATCATACCGTTTTTGGACCCCTGTGGATTGTGGTATACTCTATATATATTTTCGCAATTCTAACAAATTGGACAATGTGGTTCTCTTTTTCATCACATATCCCAAACTAACCAAACCATGAACCCTAATCATCACAAACCAATCCTACTTACATTCTTCACTCTCCTTCTCCAACTTCCAAACCCTATCAATGCATCACCATCCCCACCAATAACTGCTCTTTACGCCTTCGGCGACTCCACGGTGGATTCCGGCAACAACAACTACATCCCCACTCTTTTTCAGAGCAACCATCCACCCTACGGCACCTCCTTTCCGGCCAAACTCTCCACCGGAAGATTCTCGGATGGAAAACTCGCCACCGACTTCATAGCCTCCTCTCTAGGTCTCAAACCCACTTTACCAGCTTACCTCAACCCTTCAGTCAAACCCGTTGATCTTTTGACCGGCGTTAGCTTTGCCTCGGCCGGAGGTGGTTTAGATGACCGGACTGCAATGATGTCGTTGACTTTAACCATGGACAAGCAATGGAGTTACTATGAGGAGGCGGTACGTAAGATGAAGAGTGTGGTTGGAGATTCTGAAACTAATAGGGTGATTAAGGATGCTTTGTTTGTGATTAGTGCGGGGACTAATGATATGATCTACAATGTTTATGATGTTCTTGGGAGCTCTATCTCCGTTTCGGATTATCAAGATTATCTACTCAGCAAAGTCGAAGCGTTTATCCAGGTTCAGCTACGTTCAACTTTTAAGTTCTTAGTTGTGTTTTTTTTTATTTATAAAATTAAAGACTAATTCTCATAGGAAAATAACCACATAAACTAATCTATATAGAATTGTGTATATACTAAAAAAGAAAATGAAATGTCCTACTCGCATGGATCCCACCCATTAAATTACTTAAGAGTTAAGACCCATACGACTCCACGCAGTCTTCTAATCCAACAATCATATACCCTCTTTATTATTCTTATTTTTGGACAAATATATATTATAGTTTCATTATGTATTGTTAAATAGTGTTGTTAATTTCAATATTTCCCTCTCTTTCATTTGAACTTTTGTTTTTAAAAGTTAAAGAGAACCCATAGTAAAATTTTAATTTTAATAAACCACGTGCTTTAATTATATATATAATTGATTACTGAATAAATTTGAGTTAAAAAAGTATATTTTTCTCTGTTTCATTACAAGTATCATTTATATTATAAATGTTATTTTAGATTTATACACATAAATTAAAAAATAATTAATTTGTATATTTTTATATAAATATATAATTATTTATATATCTTCATATATTTTAATCAATAGAAAATTAAGTTATAGAACAAAGTTAATAAAATTTTGAATTAAAAATTAGAAACGACCCTTATTTAATAAAAATAGTTTTATTAAGACACTTGATATGAAACGTTAAGATATTTTCAATCATACGTCATGAATTTTATCTACACTTAAAAATTCTAAATGGGCCTTAGTTCAAAATTTACATTCTTGTTATTTGTCCGTCAAATATTACATATTTTATAGGCCTAGTTTAGTTTGTTACTTGAGATTTAGGTCACTCAGGCCCATATACTATATTGCTATCAATCATACTCTTATCTCTGATCATAGGGATAGGGAAGAGACTGAGTTAGACCATCCACAATGAGGTGTTTAGTGGGGTGCTTAAGCAGTAGGGCCCACTAGCATCCCCTAAATCAAGTTTTTAAAATGCCCAATTAAACACTTCTTTTTGTTGTTGTTTATACTGTTTGCGGGTCCCACTAACACGTGGCAACCCGTAATTAGTTCTTTTTAAAAAAAAAAAAAAAAAAAAGAAGTTAAGCACCCGAATTAGGGATCCAAGGTTGAAGGTGTTCTTAGATACATGCATAGATGTCCAAAAACAGCTACACATCTAAATATTTAACGTGTATTTTAAAACGGGAATTCGACCAAAAAAACACTGAACATGGCAAGAATGGCCAAAAGAAATATAGACTCGAGGCTGACCAATAAAACCCTGAACTTTTGTTGACTTTTATCAGTTTATTAAGAAACTTTGATTGACCGACCAGATTAAGACACCGTTAACTGACAGTTAAGACGGTGGTTAATCAACGTTAAATACAGCCGTTTAGCAAAACTACGTCGTTTCATTCAATTTTTTGGTTTAATACAAAATTTCAAGACGTCATCGTTTTATTTAATTAAAATGGTGGAAGGGTGGACTCGAACTCGTGCACTCGTGGTCTTTACGGGGGGGTTTTGCCACTGAGCTAGTGGACTTCTCACAAGATTATGAAACAAACTTCGTTTTATTGAGTTAACGACGGGATGAATGAAATTAAAAAACAAACCCACCGGATCTCAGATCGGTAAACAATGGCCGCCGCCGACGGGATCTTCCGCTGCATCTTCGAAGGTTGTATCTCCGGCCTCGACTCCGCCATCGAAAAAACTGCGACTGCGCGCTTCACGACGGCGCTAAGAAAAGTCAAAATCAGCGGCGGAAGCCTTGCCGACGCCATGGAAGCTCGGAGAGCATCTCGTTTCCGATCCGGAGGTCTTGGAGTGAAGGCAACATCATGGCTATGAGTTTCCCGACGGCTTCGTCGTCATCTTCGAATCTACAATCCCTTTCTTCATCTTCTTCTCTTACAACTCTAGCCGATATACCGGTGGAGACGGCTGCGGTGGTGGAGCCGAGAAGATCTCGTCAGCTGGGGTGGACGATCGATGAAGGTGAAGATGTTTGATGATGATGACGATCAGTTTCCACGTCTTAAAGTTGTTCGTCGTTTCTTTTTGATTCATTTAACTGGGATTCGACGATAATATAAGAAACTTTGTTCGTCAATCTATTGTAAAGTCCATTAGCTCAGTGGTAAAAAACCTGTATAATTAAAGACGAGAGCACATGTTCGATCCCTATAGAGCACATATTTTTAATTTCAAAAATAAATGAAACTACGTCGTTTCATTCATTTCTCTTTAATCAAGACAAAGAGATAAAACAGTGTCGTATTATTTAACACCCAAAATTAACGTCATCTAAATTATCTGTTAACTCTGTTAACGGTGGGTTAATTTGGTTAGTCAATCGTAACGTTCTTCATAAACTGTAAAAGTCAATGAAAGTGTGTGCTTTTTTTGGCTACCCAGTATGTCCATATTTCTTTTGGCCATTCTTACCATGTTCAGTATTTTTTTGGCCGAATTCCCATTTTAAAACTTTACAAATGCTTAACAGAGACTGCACGACGCAGGAGCACGAAGGATTACAGTAGCTGGACTACCACCAATCGGATGCCTTCCAGTGCAAGTAACACTCGGTACCTTCACTATCCCTCGCCTCTTCCATCATCGGATATGCACAGAAAATCAGAACGCTGATTCTCAGCTATACAATCAAAAGCTACAGAAGCTAAACTTCCGTCTCAGTCAGAGACTTTCAGGCTCCAAAATTCTTTACCTTGACATCTACACTCCACTAATAGACATGATCAAACATCCTCATAGATACGGTAACTAGTCTATGTTTTATTATAATAAACAAAATTTGTTAATTTGATGATTTTGGTATGTTTAATGTAGGATTAGAAGAAACATTGAAAGGATGTTGTGGGACGGGGCTGCTTGAGGCAGGACCTCTATGCGAGCCATTGTCTCGGACTTGTGAGGATGTTTCAAAGTATATGTTCTTTGATTCTGTGCATCCTTCACAAAAGGCTTACTCTGTCATTGCTACTTACGCCTTACAAAAGTTGTTCCCTCTCCTCTAAATTATCATTTGCGGTTTTTGATTCTAATGTTATAATTAAATGTTTTAGCAAAAAAAAATGTTATAATTAAATGGACATGATCAAACATTGTTCCCACAACACTTTTAGCAAGCTAATTTTCTGATTAAGACATATGACCTTTATTTTGGTAAAATATTATGGTTATGCCACTATGAAAATAGTATCTTTAATTTGGTTACTTCTATAACTATTGTTTAGTTCCTTCTCTAAATAAAGTAATAAACTGAGAATTACTTCTTAATAACCAAACTACATAACCAAAATCATGAAAGAGATTTTGATTTATGGAAGGGCTGATAACTAGATCATTAGATATATGGAGTTGACAAATCTGATTACAACTAACAAAAGAGGTTTTAATCAGATCTTCTGTATGGCATTCAGGTGTGGACAATGAAGATACTGGAATAGTCTCTTGGACATTTCCTCAGAAGTCAAAACAAAGCTACACATTTGCAAACTAGTTTTTGAAACATCTAAATGAAACCACTGCAAACTCTAAAATCAATGAAGTAGCATTTTGAAAAAGAAACTATTATTATTATAAAATTCCACGATGACAAATAGGAAAAATGATCTTTAACGTTACATATATGTTTGACTTAACAGTATATATGAGATATATATATTGGTCAAATTATTAAAGATTAGGAAGAATATTATACAACAAAGACACATGTAGGTAGACACAAAACAACAAAAATCTTCCATAGTTTTGATTCCCTGAAAAATATGTAAATATTCTCAAATATAGAAATACGATATGGCCAAATCTTATTCAAGGCCCGAGATGATAAGAAAACGATTATATGCGAATTACAAATAATTTGTTGCCTATCGAGGAGATCAAGACACATCTCTCTGTCAAGTACATCTGTCTTCTTGTCTTTCTCTCCAAACTTTTATTAAAGAAAGTCTTATGAGAGAAGAAACAAAGCTTGTAAAAACCTTTCTTTCTAATATTATAAGAGTGCATGGTATTGTCAGAAAATATTAAGAGTGATGCGAAACTAGAAATGGAAAGAAGATTGACTAGTTTTGAAGTTAAATGAAGGGGAACTTTAACTCTGAAGTGATTACTTTTGTTGTAACATTGACAAATTTGGCTCATACTCTAATGCAAATATAGATGAACGACTGCACATATAAGCTTCACTGATTTAACGTTGATGTGTATATATATATATTTATATATATTTTTTTGAAAAGATTGATGTATATATTTCCCGACAAGATCTCCATGTTAGGGAACAAACCCTTGTTGTGTTAGAGTGAGTGAAAACGGGAACTACACATACATTTGCAATCTCACAACAAGACACAACCAAGACAACGTGCAATGTCTTGTAACTCTCAAAACCGTAGAGACTCACTAATCTATCTCTTGGTTACTATTCATAATAAAACAAGTCTCTGTTCACAACTCGATCACAAACATTTATATTAAAACAAGCATTTAACATCTTGAAAAAAATATGTGGCAAAAAAGGACAAATAACGTTTAAAAATGTCTCTATTATTACCTTAGTTATGGGTTTTGTCACAAGTATGCAGCGAATGATAAACAAAGAAACGTCTTCCATCAACAAGTACCACAACATCTCACTTAGAATACACGTATGTATATGTTGTATATATATTCATAAAGTGAGATCAAGGGGACTTGCCAAGACTGAAATCTTCCTCTTTTTATGATCATTGTGATCTTCTTTCCTAATGGCTCGACCATGTTGTGATAAACTCGACGAAGATAATGAAAGAGACAAACCCTTGCTATCTTCCTGATCATCATGCTCTTTTTCTTCCTCTTCTAACAAGCATTCTCCAAGGTTGTTGTGTGTAGGAGGTACCTTAAGGGACAAGCTTAGATCCAAATCTTGGTTCGACTTATTGTCGTCACCAGATAATAACAATCTTTTCCTCTTCAAGTCATTCTCCGTTTCTTCTCCCATGCGAGGATTGTCACGTTGATGAGAATTTAATGCCACAGCAATATGATCTTGTGGTCTTGATGCGACCGAAAAGTTAGGATTGGAGGAGAAGCTATGTCCCCATGATTTGTTAAACGTTTTCATACCTTCAAGAAAACTTCTATGACTTCTTGGAACAGCTTCACCTATACCATTCTTGGCATGAGCCGCTTCATGAGAATTGGTTCGAAACGAAATAGTTTTATTCTTATCATCAAGAATACTATTGCTAACTCCATGAAATCTCTCGCCAATCTGTGAGCCAAACAGTGTTTGTCTTGTTCTTGTATTGTCTCGTGTAGTTAAGCCTCTCCAAGGGCTACGGTAGACCTGTCGTCTATGGTCGATCCACGAACCACCACCATATCTACTGATCACATTACAAGTTATATAAAGATATATTTTAACATATATACATATATATGGGTAGAAATTATAAGCTTAAGATTTTGTAAATACCCTAAGCTAGTAGAAGGCCCTTGATCAAAACTTTGTAGCATTGGAAGTTGGCTAAGGTTGTAAGTATAACCATCTCCATGTTCAAACGAAAATCCTTGACCTCCTGAAGTTTAGTAAGAAAAAAAGATCAACATCATTTGCAATTTCAACAATAAGATCTATGATCAAATTCCAAAAAACCTAACTCATAACTTAAAATAGGTAAACTACCTTGATTTAGGAAATCAGTCTTCTTGCTTCTGTACATCTAAGTAAAATAAAACAAAGGTGGAAATATGAAGGTTTAGATGAAAATCTGAATGATATACATAGATAGATATACAATATACGGTTACAAAACCTGAAGATGGCTCTTGACATGGGCAATACTTAGCCCCTTGACGTTCATCAATTGAAGAACAAGCTTCGGTGTTGCTCCTGCTCCAACAAAAATCATTCAAAGAAAACCCCGAATAAATATCAACAAGAAACCGCTAAAAATTGTAGATATTCTTATGCATATATATATAATGATCTTGAATATTTATTCACATATATATAATTGAAACTCAACTATCTGGTCCACCCAGTCTCTCCACAGCTTGAAGAAAGCAGAGATGGAGCTCAGGTGTCCATCGCAGCCTTGGAGTCTTTGAGCGGTTGTATGGCCTCACAGATCCACCATTTTTCTTGATCTGATCATTATTATTGTGATTCTGGTGACTCCCACTCTCTTCCACATAGCTATTGTTAGATGGGCTCTGATCTGCTGATCTCTCTTCTTCATCCTCCTCTTCTTCTTCCTCTTCTTCATCTTTGTCGTCTTCTTTCTTGGTGGTTGCTTTGAAGTTGTTAGATGGACAAGTTTTGGAGTTTTCAGAACTTTGGCTGCTTGATGTCATCTTGGTTTCTAGCTCTTTGGCTGTTTTTGTGTTGCTTGTTTTGGGGTTTGAACCTTTTTGGTCTATCTTGGGGTTCTCTGGACAAAGTTCAAGCAAAGGTCACACACTAACACATATATGTGTTAGGAATTTAAGGTGAAGACTTTTGAAGGTCTATGTGTATGACTTTTTGGATGCTCTTGTATCCATCATTCCATTTTTTTCTCTCTGGCGTCTCTCTCTCCAACTCTACATGGAAATATATGTAATGATAACAACGGATATTCTAAATTCTATTTTAACATATAGTTTTTCTTCACAATAATGGTTTTCTATAGTTTTATACATCTTGGGAAAGATAGATCTAGTTTTACACCTCATGACAAAAAGGGTCATTTTACTTCTATTAAACATTAACTGTGCCACTTCAGTCATAAAATAATATTTTAAAATCAAGTTTTAGAGAGACTAATTGTTAACTCAATTCCTTCAATTTTAAATCTCGTGACATGGAAGTGAAAAGAAACTCTAAGGAGTAGATATAATTTGTCTAAATATTCACATTGTTTTCATTTCCGTGGTAAAATTAAAATGTTTTCCTATAATAGAGAGATCAACTTGTGGGTAAATACCATTTAGCGACTCAAATTTAGGTTCACGATGACGTGCTGTGAGGGTTTACAAATTTTTATTTCAAAACCAATTGCCAATGAATTGAGTTACATATATGCTTTCATTTGATTTAATATTCTTGTTCCGTTCGAACTAGCTTTTACAATATAGGAAGAAGGAAACATTGATGAGGAGGCATACACATTAATTAGATAAATGAAATGTCTTCCATATATCTCGTTACAACTCATAAATTAAATTGACTAAAAAGCAAAGAAATAAATAAAAGGGGATGGTTAGGGGGATGGGCTCGTGATTTCAAAGCCAAAGCTGTGAAGCAGAAAAAAGAAACCCAAAAGCATAACTTCTTTGTGTGTGTGTGTGTGAGAGAGAGAGAGAGAGAGAGAGAGAGAGAGAGAGAGAGAGAGAGAGAGAGAGAGAGAGAGAGAGAGAGAGAGAGAGAGAGAGAGAGAGAGAGAGAGAGAGAGAGAGAGAGAGAGAGAGAGAGAGAGAGAGAGAGAGAGAGAGAGAGAGAGAGAGAGAGAGAGAGAGAGAGAGAGAGAGAGAGAGAGAGAGAGAGAGAGAGAGAGAGAGAGAGAGAAAGGAATCAGACAGAAGTTAAAAGGTGCTCGGCTGGGCTGTCTTCACTGAGAGACACGAGAAGAAAATATTGCTACTTGTTTCTGTCACCAACGACAATCACGGATTTGTCTCCATCTCCACAACTCTTACTATTTCATATTATCTATAATTATCTACACATGCATGCATCTCTGTCTCTATACATGCAAAATGTACATCTCTCTTTCCCATATGTAACCCAAATAAGTTTTCTTTTAAATTTTATTAGAATATTGAACATCACAGTTTAAGCTGATAAATCACATGAATTCTCCCGTATCACAGAATTGAACTTTAGATTTAAACGAGCAATTACGTACACACACACACACAGGCGCAACCAATTGATTTAGTTTGGCATTCAGGGGTGAGTTCCTAGTAAAAAATAAATACAAAACTATGGATGTCTAAATAAGTATCCAACCAAAGTAGATATTTCATATTTTAGTTGATTTACATTAATACTAAAAGAACGTTAAGTTTAAGAAATCGAATCTTCAATTAATTTAAAAACTTTAGTTGATTTACATGTAAAGTAAAATATATGTAATACTTTTGTTTTGTTTTATTACATTCTGACATATACTATTTTTTTCTTTGTGACAACTATCTTATACAAAAAGAGTCAACTACGAATACTGGTCTCATTTCATAACCTAGAAAGAATGAAATAAACCAAAAGTTAAAATGATGTATAAATATGTGTAGTTAGGTTTTCTCCGATCATAATATTAATACGAAGCATAAATAGTAATATACTAGATGATTACCCGCGCGCATGCGCGGGGTGAAATTAATATATTAATTATCGTTGAATATTAATCTTGATTATTCAACCATGATGTCATAAGTCTTCAAACGTATAGTTATGAATCGTCAATATAACGTTGATGAGTAGGGTGATGTTTGTTGATATTTTTTTTTTAAACTTATTTAATTTACATTGGGCTTCAATGATATCATTCAAATGTTATAATTCACCATCTCACTTCGATATGAAGAATCATATTTTTGAAATGATATGATCAAGTAACATTTGAGATCCATGCTTGCGCAGAATGAAGATTAATTATGTATAAAAGTTATTTGTAGATAATATTATTTATTTGGGAAATTAGCAAGGATAACCATAAGAAAAAAATTAATTTGGTAAATGACCATAGCAACTACATGGCTAGAATACACTATATATATTGTGTATTAATTGTTGTTATACCCCTTTATATAAGTATGTGTAGTGGTTTTGTTTTTCTTTTATTTTTTTATTTTGTTGTAAAATGTTTTCCCCTCTAATCTTATTTATCTTCTAGTTTTATTAAAAATAATTATCTAAATTTATAAAATACTAACAAAAAATATAGATTTTTTTCTATTTATGATGTTTTTTGAAAATTTTAAAACAAATATATATATATATATATGTATATATATATATATATAACATTTGATATATCTTGTTAGATTAAGAAATCAAATTAAAGTCTATACTATATCATAAATTCATATAGTATAATCTAATTTTTACTTCAAATGATACATCATACTTAAAACATTAAGATTAAAGAATTTGATGTGAATTGATCAATCTAGAGTTTTAACTCAACTAAAACTCTACACAGTTTCTCATATTTTCTATATTTTCGTGTTGTTCTCTCATCGAACAACCAATATGTAATTAATTATAATATATTGAAAATATTATATACTATTCTATATTATCTTACACATTTAGATAGTATAGTAAGATTTTTTTCAAATGAGATATAATTTTGTTGTGTTCTTTGCTATTTGGAAACATAGAATTATATACAATCATTTCTTTCCTCTCTCTCTCTCTCTCTCTCTCTCTCTCTCCCCCCTCCCTTCCCCTCCCCTCCTCTCTCTCTCTCTCTCTCAACTTTTTTATTTGTTTGTCGCTCCATTTATTCTATAATGTACACCATAATGTGTGAAACCTAAAATTTAAGTAATGTTGTTAACATACCATACTATTATGGGCTATGCAAATAGAATAGTATACGCATTTAGAACATATTAGGCCGCACTTTACACTTATGTCTATGGACCCTACTATTTGTTTCATATATTGACGCGCTGTGAAGGAGAGAAGGGTCCACATTTTGCACAATTATCTTCTCACTTCTGGTAACTTTTTTTATGGTTATTTGCCTATTTTTTTTTCATTATGGTTATTCCACCAATTAACCCTATTTATTTTGTATTAATTTACATATTATGAAATAATAAATATATTGAATAATTGAGGAGCGAATAGCTATTACGTATACAATTAAATTCGAGTAATAACATAAATAAAAACAATCTTTCTTTTTATTTACAAAACTTTTTGTTGATAAAAAATAAAATAAACCATTTATATATCTTATATCGTATACAATTAAATTCGAGTAATAACATAAATAAAAACAATCTTTCTTTTTATTTACAAAACTTTTTGTTGATAAAAATTAAAATAAACCATTTATTTATCTTATATAGTATATAATTAAAATCAAATGATATTGATATAGATATATAATATATTTAATATAAATATTTATTTATTGATGTTTGATACTCATATGATTTTATTAACATTTTTATATTTGTTGTGACAAATATATTATTTTTATTAAAATGTTTATGTATTATATATATATATATATATATATATATATATATATATATATATATATATATATATATATATATTTTTAATCTAAACGATATTGAAATAAATGTATATATATTAAATGAAACTTCATATTTACATGATTTTATGATCATTTATAAGTTGATATCTTACATATTTGCATGGTTTTGGTCATCTCTTTTGATGCATTTTAAGCATATAGGATATCATTTAGGCATATTTAGGTTGCATTCCATTACATTTATCTATGTCAGGTGTTGGAGATGCTTATTGGTGATTTTGGAGGTAATTGAGGCTAAGAAAGTGAAGTTTGGAGCAAAATGGGGGTGTAGCGACCAGGCGTAGCGACCAGGAGTGGTCGCTACAGACCCACAGGAGAAATGCGGATGCCGTAGCGACCAGGCGTAGCGACCAGGCGTGGTCGCTACAGACCTACAAGAGAAATGCGGATGCCGTAGCGACCAGGCGTAGCGACCAGGCGTGGTCGCTACAGTCGTAGCGACCAGGCGTAGCGACCACAGCTGGTCGCTACAGGCAAAATACCCAAATTTTTATGGGTCAACCCGGGTTTGTTGGGTTGATCCGACTCGTTTTTTGGACTCCTATATATAGTTTTAGACCCTAAAACCCTAGGGGGATCTCTTTTTCTCTCAAAAACTTTGTCTAAACTAAAAAATCTTGAATCTTTTGATCATTGGAAGGAAGTACTTCATTTTTATTGTGTTTTTCTTGCTCATTAACATGATTTGCCTTGAATCTCATATGGGTTTAAGGTTTCTCATGAAAAGTTTTGAGTAGTGAACTTGTGATTCATGGGTTAAGTAGATTAGGGTGTTTAAGTGGATATTTAGGATGTCTCTTGCTTTATTAACATTGTTCTATGCCTATTAGGTGTTCTTAATGCTAGATTAGCTTTGATCAAGTTGATTTAGAGCTTAAGTACTTTCATGCCCGAAAGGTGTTCGATGAAATGCTTGAACCAACCTAATATTGTCTTTTACATGTCTAGCCAATGACAATTGATGTTAGAGATGTTAAATGGTTAGTAGACTTGTGATTTATGCATGCTTGATTGTGTTAGGCCAACGACAGTTGATGTTTAATGCTTGATTAGCATAGGGATTATTGTCACGACAGTGGATTAGTCTATGTTATGAGTTCTAGACCTATAGACTTGTTGATTATTTTGTTTGTGCATCCTATATTGAATCTTGATCACCCGATATCGATTATCTTGCCCATGGATCCATCCTTAGCTATTGATTGAAAGTTTGATTTTTGCACTTATTTCTTGTTTGAATTTGAGATCACTTTGTTTATAATTCTAGGAGTTTAGCTTGTTACAAATAATCAATCTTCTTATTTGCTTAGATTAGGAAAGTTTGTGTATTCTTAGTGTTATAGATCATTAGTTCCTTGTGGATTCGATCCTAAAGTGCTGCATCGATATACCATTCGATTGTGGTAGCGTGCACATTAGGTTAATTGGCCTGTGGTAAAACGCAGTAATCAATTTGGCGCCGTTGCCGGGGAACTAAGTAGATTTATCATTAGGATTTCGAACTTTCTTGAGATTAAGCTTTTTTTTCTTATGCTTTGTTTTGCTTTGTACAGTTATTAACCTTTTATTCTAGCTTTTGTTTTTTTTGTAGTAATGGCTGCAAGCTACTTTGACTGGCCACAAGAAGAGGAAGACACATTTGAAGATCACATGGAAGATGATGAGCCATATGTGGAGCCACCCTTTGATGAAAGTGTACTCACACCAGAACAGAGTGTTAAGGTAGATGAGCTTTGCAAAGACAACCCAATGTTGACAAGGAGTGACATGGCAGTGATGCTAAGGTTGAATCTTATGCAACACCGGGCAACACTAGAAGGAAGAGAGCTCACAGGTACTGAGATAAGAATTGCTCATCAGCTCAAAGAGGTATTTTATTGGGTTCCACCAACCCAACTAGAAGGTATAAGCGATTCTACTTTTGAACTTCAGTATTTTGAGGATAGTCGCTTGCCTTGTGTTGAAGATATTGCCTCTGATTTGAATTCTCATGTGCTCATCAACGAATGTCTTGATCTGATATGTGAAACTAGAAAACTAGATGACTTGAGAGTAGAAAAGATTGCTAGAGATCATCTTGAAGTTTGTTTTGACAAGGACTATCTTTGTGCTTCAATTGATCTTGAAACTGAATTTTTTATGCTTGATGAACCTAGACCTCTTCTTGAACTAGCTGATCTAGGGGATGAACTTGATGTGGATAAGCTTTTGCTTGAGCTAGAAAACCCCATTGGCCAAAAAAATGATGAGAATAAGAATATTGTGTTTTATTTGATTGATGGGGATATAGTTGACTACTTTGTTAAAACATCGTTTGAGCCTGTAGTTGACTTTGTGTTTCCACCAAATGCATTTGATTCTCATGAACATCTGAACCTCAGGGAGCATTTTATAACTCATGCTACATCTCTTGTGAAGCTCTTTGATGAAAAATCTGTCTATTTTCTACGGACAGTAGTGTGCTCCTTTGTGCACTTAGTTTCTTGTTCTTGTAGGAGAAGGATCAAAGGTGCATTGGCTCAACCTTTCGATTCTTGTGATTAACAAGGACACCAAGTCAAGCTAGAGACTTAAAACAAGCGCGCTTGGGAGGCATTCCCATGTTTATCCTTTGTATATATTTCTATTTATCTCTTATCTTGCTTTAGTGTGTTTGAATAAGCTTAGGGACAAGTTTGAGGGTGTTCTAAAACTTTCCAGAGGTCATGCCAAAACTGCCAAAGTCTCAACAAGTCGTCCCTCCACATTCCCTCCTCTCATCAAGCCAACTCCAAGTAAGTGCATCTCCACATTTGTAAATACTTAGTTCTTTCATATTTTTTTTTCTCTTTTGATCTCTCTTTCAAGTTTACTACCACACAAGAGATTGTGTGAAGTAAGTTTGGGGGAGAGTCTACCATCTCACATTGTGTTTTGTTTTGTTTACTTGTCATGAGTCTCATGCATTGCATTGTACATACTTATTTGCATAGAAAAACCTAAAAAAAAATTGAAAATTTTCGAAAACACCAAAACAAGCATTTAGATTTTTATTTTGTTTCATTTTCATCCTTAAGTTTGAGTCTAAAAGCATTTAGGTTGCATCCATATACATAAGGAGTTGTGTTTTAATTGTCTTGAAAAGAACACATGTCTAGAACTCAACATGATACCCTAGCTAAACATATCAAGTAGCTTAAACATCTTAAGAAAAAAAAACTTGTATGCTTCGAGCCTTGAAGACTCTACTTGAAACTTGTTGTGAGCTTGATATTGACTAGTTCTGAAACCAACTCCAACCTACTTGAGGCATAATGAACTTAATTTCTCTTGCTTATGGGTACTTGCATACTCAAACATGGATCTCATACACATTTGGGTTATCTTATTCCATTCATTACCCTTTTGATAACCCAAATGGCACCCCCATACCCATGAACCCTTACCATTCTTTGAAACTACCATTGATTTGCTTGTGTGAGGCCTCTTATTGATAGCTTGTCATGTGCAAAATCTTGAGAGTATTGGGAGCGACATAGCTTTGTTCTCATCTTTTGCTAGCATTAGGACCTCACTTGAGCTAGCATTTAGGATTGTGGTTGGGTTTGTGTGCTTTTGAGTTTAAGATTTTGGGTTTGGGAAAAGAGAAGAACTAAAAGAATGAACAAAGAGAGTGCTATAAGAAGAGAAATCCCTAGGGACAAAAGAAAATAAGAAAAGAAAAGCTCTAGATGTGTCAAATAAAACTCCCAAAAGAAAAAAAAAGAAAAAAAAAGAATGGGGAAAGATAAAAAAAGAAAGAGAGCTAGAGTTAAATGTTATTAAAGATGAAAAGTCCCTAGTTGGTTAAGTAAAAGAAAAAGAAAAGAGTGTTCATTAGGTGAGTGATGAGATGAGTGTTATCTTTGGGTTTTGGGATGAGGAAGAAGAAGGGTAGAACTTGGAGTCATCTAGGAAAAAGTAGTTTGACGGGAATCAATCTATGTATGCATGAATTGCTCCTTATCTTAGATAAATTTTGCATAATGATCAAGCTCCTATTTTTGAGTGATTACCACTTTAAAAAGATGTATTTGAAACCTTCTCTTCTTTCACATTAAACCATTTTCACTCACCAAACCAAATGATTGAGATCAAGTTCCCATTTGCAAGAATTCACCTTATTTGCTTGTTAATAAATGTGAGAGTTGGTTGAAAGACTTGTTGATTGATGAGTGAATGACTTGTGTAAAGATATTGGAGTTGAGATAAGCCTTGAGAAGCTAGAGTGTAATAAGAAAGATTGTTCATGCTACTTGCTATGTTTACCTAGGATGTGATGTTGAAGGCTAGGAAGTGTATCTTTTGGTTCTGAGCTACCATCTTCAAACCCCTTTCTCTTGCTTGTTTTTGAAAGTTCACTTGAGGACAAGTAAAAGACAAGTTTGGGGGAGTTGATATCTTACATATTTGCATGGTTTTGGTCATCTCTTTTGATGCATTTTAAGCATATAGGATATCATTTAGGCATATTTAGGTTGCATTCCATTACATTTATCTATGTCAGGTGTTGGAGATGCTTATTGGTGATTTTGGAGGTAATTGAGGCTAAGAAAGTGAAGTTTGGAGCAAAATGGGGGTGTAGCGACCAGGCGTAGCGACCAGGAGTGGTCGCTACAGACCCACAGGAGAAATGCGGATGCCGTAGCGACCAGGCGTAGCGACCAGGCGTGGTCGCTACAGACCTACAAGAGAAATGCGGATGCCGTAGCGACCAGGCGTAGCGACCAGGCGTGGTCGCTACAGTCGTAGCGACCAGGCGTAGCGACCACAGCTGGTCGCTACAGGCAAAATACCCAAATTTTTATGGGTCAACCCGGGTTTGTTGGGTTGATCCGACTCGTTTTTTGGACTCCTATATATAGTTTTAGACCCTAAAACCCTAGGGGGATCTCTTTTTCTCTCAAAAACTTTGTCTAAACTAAAAAATCTTGAATCTTTTGATCATTGGAAGGAAGTACTTCATTTTTATTGTGTTTTTCTTGCTCATTAACATGATTTGCCTTGAATCTCATATGGGTTTAAGGTTTCTCATGAAAAGTTTTGAGTAGTGAACTTGTGATTCATGGGTTAAGTAGATTAGGGTGTTTAAGTGGATATTTAGGATGTCTCTTGCTTTATTAACATTGTTCTATGCCTATTAGGTGTTCTTAATGCTAGATTAGCTTTGATCAAGTTGATTTAGAGCTTAAGTACTTTCATGCCCGAAAGGTGTTCGATGAAATGCTTGAACCAACCTAATATTGTCTTTTACATGTCTAGCCAATGACAATTGATGTTAGAGATGTTAAATGGTTAGTAGACTTGTGATTTATGCATGCTTGATTGTGTTAGGCCAACGACAGTTGATGTTTAATGCTTGATTAGCATAGGGATTATTGTCACGACAGTGGATTAGTCTATGTTATGAGTTCTAGACCTATAGACTTGTTGATTATTTTGTTTGTGCATCCTATATTGAATCTTGATCACCCGATATCGATTATCTTGCCCATGGATCCATCCTTAGCTATTGATTGAAAGTTTGATTTTTGCACTTATTTCTTGTTTGAATTTGAGATCACTTTGTTTATAATTCTAGGAGTTTAGCTTGTTACAAATAATCAATCTTCTTATTTGCTTAGATTATGAAAGTTTGTGTATTCTTAGTGTTATAGATCATTAGTTCCTTGTGGATTCGATCCTAAAGTGCTGCATCGATATACTATTCGATTGTGGTAGCGTGCACATTAGGTTAATTGGCCTGTGGTAAAACGCAGAAATCATCTTGTCATAATAAAAAGTTAAAGAATTGATCAAAATAATTTCATCGTAGATTTTTAAGAGCCTTAGTGATTTACATTAAAAAAAATTAAAATATAGCAAATTAGAAAAAAATTAGATTTTTTATTATATACTTATGTGATTTTTAAATGTCTTTCAAGAATATAATATTGAACAAAAATGATGAAAGATACATATATTTTTATCAAATATTTATTATTCAAAATCATTAGTTGTCACATATTTGTTAATCATATTAAGTAATTTTGTAGCTTTTATTTAAGGAAATAATAGAAATTATTATTTTATACATGAATAACTAATCTGATAATTATTTTAATAAAAGGTATAATATATATTTAGATGGACTAACTTATTTTTTTTTTAAGATTTTAAAAATCATTGTAGTGATAACATGTAACTACCAAAAAATCTTGTATATATAGCTCCATGATTAATATATATAAGATTTCTCATTGTAGTGATAACATAATATTTCTCAATACTGCTTTTAAGGATTTTAATATTCTAGGATTAATATATATAGCTCGTATATTAATATGTTATAATGACATGTGTGTACCAAAATATGTTGTAATGATCCATCTAAGTATATAATTAACATATATATATTTTATATGATATATATTTTAATTTAAAAAATATTAAAGTATATATATATATAATCTGAATATATATTAAATGATAATTAATATTCATATGATATTATGATCATTTGTATCTTTTTATAACAAAAAAAAATAAAAACATTGTTCAAATTTTTTTGATTGTAATGCTTTTACTGTTTTAGTAATTTATAGTTGTTTTTAAAAATTCATAATATAACATGTAAGTTTTTTTTTGATTTTTTATTATATGGTTAATGTGATTGTTTTATTTTTTAATAATATAAATTAAAAATTTATGAAGAATACAAAATATATTATCAAATCTTTATTATTCAAAACATTAATTGTCAAATATATGTTAATTATATTAGGTAATTCCGTAGCTTTTATTTAAGGAAAAAATGTTAAATATCCTTTTATGCACTACCAATCAATATGAATGTTAATTTAATAAAAGTATAGTCTATAATTAGATTAGACCAACTTTTTCCTAAGGATTCTGAGAATCATCCTGGTGATGACACGTGGCTACACTTAAAAGTTTTAATGCTCCAGGATTAATATATAGGGGATTATATACTCAATTGTGTATATATTCTCTAACAAAAGTAGAAGAACTTTTCGTGTAAACGACCTGCAAGTACCGTGTCAAATTGTGTGAATGGCGACCAGATATAATGCAGAAGTCATCGGTCAAATAAATTAGGTATATGGCATTTCTTTCATTTTTCAAAAAAAATTTAGAAGCCCAATGTCCAGCCGTAATCGTATCTTTCGTCGTCGTTATTAATTCTTAGTAAGAATTAAAATTGTCGTTATTTAGGTTTTATAGGTTCTACAAATAATTATTTACGTTAGAATAACGTTCTATATATCTACCCTATGCAATCCTAGCTACATCCATCCTCAGACAACCCATGAGCAATTAAACGACCCAACATATACCAAATGCTAATTAAGTAATACTATCAGTTACGGCTTTAATATAAAGTTATAAATTGTAAGCCGTTGAAAGTTGACCAAGACACTAATTCATTCTCCTCGACACATATATCAATCAGTATATATGTTAGCGTTGATCAAAGTCTTCGTGTGTTAACCTTCTCAATTTTTGGAACCTATGACAAAAATAATTGTAGACAACTCAGTTTCAGAACCTAAAATCTTTTGAATCATGTAGAGATTGGACTAAAGATCTTCTGGGATTGTAGAAACCATGGTGTATCGTGTATACACTAGACCGAAGAAAATTCCAGTAGTTATGTCATATAAATACTTCAATAATGTGTGTCAATACATATATTTTAAATTAAACGAAGTGTGAACCAAAAAATATTTTAATGGGAAAGAATAAGTTGGAGGAGAGGAATATAATAACATATGGGATTTGTACGTATTATGCATGGGTTTGCATGAAATAGCCACTGCAGCTAAGTAATCAATCAGTATGGCCCAATAGTTTAGGTATTGAAACCACAATTACATATTATATATATATTCAGTCATTATTATATCATTTTTTGGTCTGATATTATTATATTACCATGATGACAAAAGTCGTGTTGAATTCATTTAAATATAGAAACGAATAAAGTTTGGACCTCTTTTTTTTTGAGAAAAAGTTTGGACCTCTTCTTCGGAAAAGGCATTTTCGTGGAATGTAGGTTGCTTGTCGAATTATAAAAATGGGAATTTCATTTCATATGTATTAGCTGCGTATATAATTTAAAATTAAGTTGGGATTATTTAACTTAATATCTCAAATTGGCACATGGAGCGCAAAATTTTATTTCATAAATACTTTTATTTTTTTTGTTCTGGACGAACTTTCAAAAATTCACCCAATAGTTAAGTTTCATGAGAATAAGTAACAGTATTGGGGTCTTCGTGAGTAAAAGTAAAGGGATGATTCGATGAAGAATTAAGAAAATAAATTAATAGGAAATTATGAAAATAGTAGGGATAGTTTGATGAAAATAAAGTAGAGTGGTTAAAATATATAACAAAACAATAACTTAGAGGAACAATATTGGTTAGTATCTAAAAACAAGTATCTAAGCAAATTAATATTACTATTCTAATACAATTTGTTTATATAATACAATTTTAAATTTTAAAAAGAATTTAAATGATCAATAAGTGAATAATAAGTGAACATGTAGTATTAGATTTAGAGGTTCAAAGGAATTTCTAAAAAAAATCTACATTTTATTTCCTATTTTTTAATTTATTTATTTATTTTCAAAATGAGATATTTTCTGTATATTTTTATTTGAAATGCTCTTAGAACTAGAAAACTCTTTGTCGTGGGAACTAGATATCACTAGACAGATATTTTCTTCCCGATTGTGTAAGACGTTGATCGGAAAGATCAAACTCACAACGTCTTACATGTAATCTATAACTCCAATATATATACTAATTATAGTGGTATTTTATATGAAACTACATACTACACATGAAAACATGTAGTGACAAAAGGCCATGTGTTCGTCTCCTTATCTCTGGTGCAATCAGAAATATGACCAATACTAGATTTTGAAGACGAAGAAGAGATATGATGGGCCTGATGGAACGGGAACGCCAAACAATATCTAGAGCCACAAAAACAATGAGCCAACATGGGACAATGTGGGTTAGGACAGGTTACCCACAGAGCAAATGTCTAGTGATCCGTTTGAAGCATATTCAAAGATCAAGATTCTGGTGAAAGGTTATTTTTCTTCACAGTAGTCAGTAGCCAAAAGGTTTAAGAAAATCTTGGATAACACTTCCATCTAAAAATTGTGAAACCAAAAACAGTAAGCACCGCTACTCTATATTGCTCAAGTAGCAAGTTTGCAATGCTTGTTTCTCTCTACATATTGTCTTCTTTTTTTTTTTGCCTTCTTTTATGTAAAGATGATCCGTTTAAGATGAGCTTGTCGTGTTCATCTATAAATCTTGTTTTGGTCGAAATTCATCTATAAATCTTGCAATATTTGTTACTTTGATTTGCAAAACTCTTGATGCTATGAGATAAAATGCAAGTGTATTGAAAATGATCCACACAATTGTTTCGAATAAACAAAAGCATAAGCTCTCTTAATTAACTAGAGTCTAGAGCTCTATCTACCACTCTTCCTCCGTCTCTTTTCTCCTCATCACGTGTGAGTAATCTCGGATAGCTGAATCTTCTGAGAAGTGGGCTTGGTTCAGCAAAGTATTTTTTGGCCAAAGCGTCAGTATCTTCACCCGGAGTGGGTACATATGCAAACATGACATCTAAAGAGACGTCCAAGTAGCCTTTGTTTCCAATGTCGGCACCATTACTAGATCTCACCGTTATGTATCTTTCCCCATTCTTCACACCTGCTGCAACTAATGAAACTGCATGTAGTCCTATGAGCCTCGAATTTTGAAGGACAGGGCCTCGATACATCTTCCAAAACAAAAACAAAAACAAGCTGACATTATTATACAGTTCACATTAGATAATAAACACATTTAACTTACATTTTCTCCAATCTCATTGAACTCTGGGTAAAACATAGCAACAGCTGCTCCTAAACATAGACCGTGATCTAGTTGGTCTTCCACTTCCCCCATAATGGTTGCCCAATCCACACCCTCTAAGCATTTGGGCATGAGCTGTACTTGAAAACAAGTGACCGTTATTAAACTTAACTTCATCTAAAATGCATTAGTATCAACTAACGTAAGACTAGTACGTACCCCACGTTTGACCCAAGATGCATATCTCACATGCCTTGTTTTTCCATTTACATTGTTAATACACTCGACGATTCTCACCTTGGAATCAGGTTTAGATCTCATTATACCTAGTAAGATATCATGGGGAACCATACGAAGTATATCAGCAACTAATGGTTGAAACTCTGGGTCAGTCAACGCGATAATCTTATTAAAGATTGGTAAAAATTCATCAGGGACATCTACTAGCACCTGAAAAAAAAATTAAACAGTAACCAATATTTAGGATGAAACTGTGAGAAAAAAAAATATATATATAAAAAAATCCAACAAGATTTCTGAGATGATACATCAGCAACAAAGAAGACTACACATATTTAACACCAAAAGTCCTAACGACAAAGTTAAAAATGGTTAAAAATAAACACAACAATATCTTTTATTATCTACTTACTTGTGCTAGTGTAGTGTTTGAGCTTCCTTCCGTTTGTGACATAGTCTCTTTGTTTCTAGGTTCAAGCAAAACGTTTTGCTCTACATGAAATTTACAGAGGTAATATTATCAGAAAATATTTCAAAAAGTAATCCCAAGTTGCAAAACCAAGTACATTACATGTAAGATCTAACAAAGACAAGTTGGCAAATGCAAGTTTCTTACAAGCAAGAAGCTACCAAAAGTTGTGTGACTTTAAACTTCTCAGATCTTGACAACTCTCTACCCTCAAATAATCTCTCACGAAACCATGTGTGATAAAGAACAGAGAAGTAATGTTTCTATCTTCTAATGCTTCAGAAAACTAGAAACTGAAAATATATTAGTGCAGAGTGTCAAAAGCTTTTATGACTATTTCACCTTCTAGACGTTGCACTCCTTCAACACGAAACACTTATGAATCTTAACATAAGTATGAGTAGAGACATAAAATGTCTAGTCGTCTTACTTCTGAATCCCTTGTTTCTAAATATAGAAACTGCAGAAACAACTTTTTGCTTTTTGACCAATCACAATTAGATAATTATTTTGAAAATTAGTAGTTCTTTTAAAGTAAATAAATAGTTACTAATATTTTTCTTGATCATTACAAATTCAAATACTAAAAGTGAAGATATCTATTTAATTTGGTTTGGTTCAAGTTCACTTTCTTGTCAAAACACTAATAATTCTGAATTTTAAAATAATGTGATTCCAACACAACTAAACATATATACTTAACTATTGAAAAAGTTTTCTTAATTTATTTATTACATGAACAAATTTAAATTTTTACAGGTAATAAAAAAAACAGTTACACGCGTTGGATTTGGTACATCATTAATCTTTTTTTTTAAATCACTTATAAGTCACTTTGCATAACATTTTCTTCAGCTTTTTGGCACGTTCTTCCAGTATTTCCCATGCATTGCTTTTACATGAGTAGTATTGATTTGCAAGAAACAAATAGTTGATAGTATAGTTTAAGGGTGCAAATCAGTTTAAGAGGAAACTAAGGTATAAATTAAACATCATTTTAAAACATGTTACAGTTAGATGAATTTTTACTTTAGCCACTGCAAAAAAAAAAAAATTCAGAGTACTGGTCATAAAAAATAGATATTAGACTCATATTTTCATGTATTATTTGGCTAGAACAAAATCTAGATTTAAACAAATTCGCATGAGCTCAACACAAAGCCCACCTCTCTGTCTCTGAGCTAAAGCCCACTAGGCTTCTCTTTCAAATGAATCTATACTATTAAACAGAGTTCCTATTAAGATTTTGTCATTTATTTTCACATATAATTACTACTTATGCCATTAAAAATATAAGAAACTTTTAAAAAAGGAAAATTTAGATTACAGCAGCATCATTCCTATATTTATGGTTAGTAATTGTAATTATTGTTTGGAACCATTAAAATAGGAAACTATAGGCGTCAAATGTTTTAGTGGAATTTTGTAATTATTTTAGTGTCATGTATGTATATAAAATCACCCGTAAATATATTATATTGACACAAAAAACGGGTTACACTGAAAATACAAAGTGGACTAAGTAGATTAATGTGAAATTCACATGTAGATTTTTTTTTTTTTTTTTTTGAGAATTACACATGTAGAAATCTGAACTTGGTAAGTGGCTAAACTCCATTTACTAAAATAATACAGAATACATGTGCCATTGTCGAACTCATACAACACAATGAATTCTTTAAAATTAATCTAGAATCATATAATTTGAATGATGATAGGTTCATTCAGAATTTATTTTATTTTATAAATGAAAAATAAAAAATATTTTATCATTTAAAAATTGACAATAGAACTAAGATTTTGAGGACAAAATCTTCCATATTTTAACAACTTTCTAAGGTAAATTAAAATGGGCAAATTTTCCAAATAGAAATTTTTGAAATTTTTGTCACAAAAATAGCATTTACGAAAAAAAAAAATCAAAATAGACCTTTTTATTTTAAAATTTTAAATTTTTTTATTTAATTATAAACCTTATTTCTAAAACCCAAACTCATAACTCTAAACCCTAAGTTTAGATTAATTAACTCAATGGGTATAAATATATATTTACACCATTTAATAAAATTTATTTTGGTCATTTCTTGAGTGTTATTTTGGGAACAAATTTTTTTTAAGGTCTATTTTAATTTTTATCTCAATTAAAACACACATAAATAAGAATCTTGAATTGTAAATTCATATATTATCAAATTTAAGGTCTCATTTCAAACTATACTATAATTTAAAAGTTGGACAAATCTCTTAAATAGATTTTTTTGAAGTTTTTATCACAAAAATAGACTTTAAAAAAATGACCAAAATAGATTTTTTTTATTTTAAAGTATCTATGTAGTTTTTTAGTTGTTAATATTCTTATGAAATTTGATGGTTGTTTTTTCTCCGGATATATGATAAATAATGTTATGATTTTTTTTATGTTATAGTATTCTTACGAAGATATGTTAGATGCATTTTGTAATATTGTTATGAAATTTTATTTTAGATGCATTTGGACACTGGCAATTTAAAAAATTTTGATGTCAAGTATTTCCAAGAATCAAAAGCCCTTTGTCAAATAAAAAAAAGAATTATTTCCAAGAATCGAGCCCTATATCAATGTGTTGTGAACTGAAAATAATAGGGGGCTGTTTAGAGTAAAAATAAAGTTTAAGTGGTAATATAAAAACAAAACAATAACTCCGGACTTAAAAGAAAACCCTTAAAAAAAGTAGAATCTGTAATATATATGGAATTGTCCATCCACAATTGTGTAAGAAGAAACGTTGAGCTAAACTCAGAAAGACACGAAGATGTACGATGTGATGTTGGATGAGGCGAATCTGTGGTTTCAGGAGCCTCCTCTTCGTAAGCGAAAGCTCGAACCACCACCTGTCTATTCTCCTGCTCCACCTTCACCCGTTGAAGAAGAAGAAGCTTGTTCCTCGGACGAAGACATGGATCCTGTCGAACGAGAAAAGTATCGCCTCCAAGTTCTGGAGTCTTGTGTAAGTAAACCCTTTTAATCTCTCTGTTCATAACCAAAAGATTTGATTTTTAATTATTTTTTTGTGCGTAGGGGTTCGATGTTGACTTCTTCAATCATATATTTAATGGGATAGTTCCCAGCGGATGTACTCCTTACGACATACTCTTTGCAAAGGCAGGACTCCACTGTCACAATGTTGAAAAGGTTGCTTCTTTTTTTCTGTATTATGTTTGTTTTTTAACAATGTGTGAAAAGTTTTGACCTTTTTTATTCTAGGGGAAGAAGTTACAGTTGAAGAGTGTAGTTAAAGTGAACGCTGAAATCTCTTCACTTTACAATTCCTATTCAACCTCAGAGGTGATAGATCCTTCAGACAACTCACTGCACACTTTCCAAACCATGGTCACTCATGCAGGCAAGGCCAAGAAGGCAAGCTTGGTACTATTGACCAAAATATGCAGAATCAAGCCTCAAGTCCCAGGTTTTGTCTTTGTTGCATTAATCAATTTGTATATGTCTAAATTATATACTCATCATTCATTGTGTATAGGCCTTGGAGATGCAACTGTGTTTTGGGACTTTAATGCTATAGATGACTTCTATAAAACTGATATGCCTGATTGGCCTTTCTATGATGGTGTTGATAACCCACACCTTTATGAGGTGAACTACTACTCTCTCAGTTTTCACTCATCTTTTTTTTTGTTTGTTAACCAGATTGATTGTCTTCTTCCCTGTTAGGTGAAAGAATCTGAGTTGCTAGATAATGAATGGCTTTATCTTTATGCTGAAGCTGCATTGTTCTCCGAATGGCGCTGTGAAATGGTTAGGATAATAGCATATGACACTCTATTTTCCTCAACAAATGATCTGTTTGATTGATTGATGGTTGTCTTGTCTTGTAGAGTGATTATACACCATTTGAGATGAAGAAAGTAATGGTACAAACAAAGGAAGATGTAGAGTCCAGTATGAAGCTTAAGTCGAGCAATGCAATCTTCTACATGATCTTCAAGGTTCGTGGAGGTCCCGTGTGTAGAGGCATAGTAAGAAAGACAAGTGATGGAAGAACAGGGCACATGCGTCTCGAAGCTAGATGTTGGATCGACAAGTCAGACTAATGGTGGTGACTAGTAATCTCTTCTTGTTATGAGTTGATGATCTTCTTGCTATGTTTTAAGTTAAGCAGCAAGTTAGCAATGCTTGTTTCTGTCTTCTTTTATGTAAAATGATCTATTTAAGATAATCTTTTCATGTTCATTTATAACTCCAATATATACACTAATTATAGATTCACTTGAACTTGAACTGAAGCCAGCAACAAGCAATCTTCAGTTTTGTTTTTATCACTTTGTGTAGATAAAACTACAAAACACACTTACAAAAACTCAAAACATCTTTCAACATACTTACAGTTCTTGTTGGTGACTCTCTCTTACGCCATAGACAAAACCTCCAACTCTGCCCACCAAAGAGGTGATAGTGTCGGTGTAGCCTCACTAGGCGAGATGCCCGTAATCTCCCGTAACCATCCCGTGACTTCTTTCATTGTAGGTCTCTCTTTAGGGTCAGTCCTGATGCATGACTTGATCACTTCACCTATATTCTCAATCTTGTCATCATGAGACTCCAGTGCTGGATCAACCATCTTGGCTAGTGTCTCTCCTCTCAAGAAATCAACTAATCCAGTATCTACTGAGTCAGGTTTGTTAACCGAATCTAGGAGTTTTCCGGTTATCATTTCGAATAATAGTAAACCAAAGCTGTAAACGTTGTCTTCAGGGTTTAGGACCGAGATGTCTATGTCTTTGTTTGAGTTGCTACACGTCTCTGTCTCAGATGGACCAAAACTGAAGTCGGCTAGTTTTACAGCATAATCTTCTGTGAGGTGAAGTGATGATGAGACGAGGTTTGTGTGAGCTATTGGTGGGCTGAGTTGGTGCATATGGTCAAGGCAATATGCTAAGCCCATTGTGATTCTTAACCTCATGCCCCAATCCAAGTGTTCTGATTCTTTACCTACAACAAGTAAAAAAAGATTAGCTTCTTGTTTAGATTCATAAAGAAACTGAGCCAACATGGGACATTATGGCTTATGACATGTTACTCACTGTGTAGATGTTCAAAGAGTGAACCGTTTGGAGCATACTCAAAGATCAAGATCCTGGTGAAAGGTTCATTTTCTTCACAGTAGCCAAGAAGGTTTACAAAGTTCTTGTGGTTTATCTTTGATAGCATTTCAATCTAAAAATGGTGAAACCAAAAAAATGATAAGCTTGACTATATGGTAAAGCATAACGAATATGAAGAAACATGAAAAGACCATACCTTCTTCCTGAAATGAATCTCTGTATTGTCCTTCCAGTCTTTGGCACAAGTGGTGTCAATAGAAGCAACAGCTATCTCCACTCCACTTGATAGTGTTCCTTTGAACAGTTTACCAATAGGGCATGATCCAATGACATTACTAAAATCTTCACATGCAGCTTCAATCTCAGCTCTTTTGAGAGTGGGGACACCTGAGTAAGCAAATCACACATTAGTTGAGAAACATTCTGAAGTTAAATGCAGTTTCCTAACAAACTGTTACAAATGAGAAAGAATATTACCAGTTACAAACACTTTTTGAAGTTGTCCACTAAGACCTGTACGCCAGGGATTCACTGACTTCCCTACTTTACTTCTGAAGTAGAACACACTAGTGGCTACAAGGAGGAGGAGAACAACAACGCCTGCACAGACAACAACTACAGGAACAACCACTGAAGAAGAAGAACCAGAGCTTCTTGGAGTGGGAGAGTTTGCAAGAGGCACAAACGGAGAAGGAGGAGGAGGTGAAGGAGAAACATCTTGTGTAGTCTGTGTGTCTGGAACTGTTGAAGATTTAGTTGAAACAGGCTTTTGAGAAGGTTGTGGGGATGATGGTGGTGTGATAGTTGCAGCCGGAGCCTCACGACTGTTTCTTCTCGAAGGCAAGTTGTCATATGTTAATGGTTCACGAGGTCCAAGTGCTTTCCTGTGAAACCCAACAGCTTTCCTACAAAAAGTAAAAAAAAAAAAAAAACTAAGTTAATGTCATTGCAACATGATCTTACAACTTAAGATCAAAAATGCTTAATACATAATGTCCCATTTAAATAAAATGTTTAACAATCAATGAGTGAAAATACTCCAAGTGCTGAATACTATACTATAACTAACAACAGTTTCTTTTCGCATAAGTGTGAACTATTATATAGCCAGTTCTGAGATTTACGGGGTCATAAAATTTGAATTAAAAAATTATTTAAAAATTTTAGAGAGTACATAATAATCTATGTATATTAGCTTTTTAAAATTTGGAAACCAAGACGAATGTTTCTTTAGGTTTTGCCCCGGACCGGCTCACTTAAGTTATGGAATGACTAGAGAAACTATAGATCTACCAACTAACTAACCAAACCACCTACTACAAGTTCAAGCTGTTGTTGTTATTACCAAACAAGACTTGAGATAAATGGACTTACAGAATCGCAGAATCTTCATAAGACCATAGATTATTCTTCAATCTATCTTTATCTGAACCTAAAAAACGCAAAGTGAAACAGAGGAGGATGAAGGAACTGATCAAACAAAACAAGCAACAACAAAAAACGAGTGTGTGAAACATAGAACTTGATGTACCTTCTTCTTTAAGAGAACAACATGAACTGAAGCTGAGAAGGACCACAAAAGCCATAAGAGAAGGCCTTTTGAGCATCGAACTAACGTTGGATCTTCCTTTCTCATTCATGGAGAGAGTAAGAACGTGAGAGTTGAACACGATGACGCAAGAAGATGATGAAAATATGGAGTTTGGATCTGAATGTTTAGAGATTAGGAGGAGAGTATCAGAAAAACAGGAGGAAGGTTGACGAAAAGAGAGATTAATGAGAAGAGAAGATAAGAAGCATTAAGACTTTTTCATTTTTCTTGATGGGAAAACGCGTTGCGCCTTGTTAAGGCAAATAAGGAAACGAATCTATACGTCCAAAAAAAAAAAAGTATTGGTCAACGATAACTAGTGAGGTTCTAAACGGAACTGTATCAAACCAAAAATATGTAACTATATATTACTACTAAATTGAACCGGACCAAAATGTAATTATATACGTCCTTTGAAGACAAAAAAAAAACACCCAACAATTTAAACCGAACCAAATGCTAGATTTTGGCAAAAAAAGAAAAAACTCAAATCCCCAACCAAAACACCCGAGTTTGGATTCTAATTGTAAAAATATTAAAATGAGTCATGTAGAAATATTGGAATGGGTGGTTAAATACAAAATATATATAAACTCAAAGTATTATTAATTTAACCTGGATGATTAATCCGGATAATCTGAAAGTATGTGTAACAAAAAGAAATTCAAAACAATCCAATCTAAATATCTAAACTAGTATCTTAAATGAATACCAAACTTAAATAAATAAATAAATCTATATATAATTTAATATTTTGATATAATATCTAAAATTACTAAAATATGAAGTGTTGTTAACTAAATTTGAAATGAATTCAAATCCAAAATGGATTTTATGGAAATTATATAAATATTACTTAAATTTGAAAAAAAATAACTGAAAAAATTCACAATATTATTAATCATAGTTAATCTTAACACATATAAATTTAAATTCCCGCTTAAAAATTTAGATTTAAAAATTTAAAAATCGAATTTGAATCCAAATGGGTACGCAAAACCAATGACCACCAAATGGTAAGACTTATTTTCTAAATTTCTATTGTGTTTTAATAAAATCAAACTTTTCCAGAAAAACACATTAATGTTCAACAAATTAGTCTCAAAGAATGTAGTGGCAGAGTAGAAAAAGGGTTCACAAGGAAACTCCCAATTAGCCAGCTCCCATCAAAAAGGACTTGTGGCGTAACAAATGGTTTACATCTTCATTTTCTTTGTTTTTTCCTACAACTTTTATTTGGTTATAAAATTCAACCAAGGCATACAAAATAGAAAAAAATGCCACGTAAATTTGGTGTGGAGATATGTTAATAATGATTGAAGTTGAAGGAATGATTTGTCATTTTAATTATGTGGAGGAGAGGAGATTATGACTAATTCAATGTGTAGGCTGCTTACCTGTTGCTTCCTTCGTCCCCAATTCTTAAAACCATGTGGGATCCTCTTTGTTTGGTCACTAGTCAGCAAGCAAACCCCCACGATACTTTTATAACTAAATCGCTTACTTTCATATTAAAATGTATTTATTTTTCTCAACGTTTTCATGTTCTAATGTTATGAAAATCAATATAAAAATATATATATTATTTTTTCTTCTTGAAAAGATCATGAAAACCTAAAATGGGCTTAATGTCAAACTTTTCTGCTAAGCTAAACAACTTGCTTTTCTTTTCATTGTCATAGAAACAACACTTTTAATACTTGAAAACTAATATTGTTCTTTTGAAAACATCAGATGGTAAAGCTTTAAACTTTGAATCCATCAGACTAAGTATAAGACCTCAGATAATTGATGGGGGACCAAATCTGATTAACTCTGGTATATTGATGATTAGCCACACTTACCATAACCAAATCTAATCAGGTTTAGACTCAAGTGTATGTCTTTATTGGAAGACCCAATGTCTAATGCAAAAATAGTCAATCTTTATAAAATCATGAGTAAACCCCTCAACGGGTGAAAACATGTCTCCACAACAGGAAAAAACACACAACCCTCTCGGATGTTTTCTACTTTTAAAACAAAAATACTCAAGACTGGTCGAACAGACAGAAAGAAAATCGGTCGGAAAACTGTAAAACCGGCGAATTCTACTCAATGATTCCAGCGCCATCGATGTCAACTTCACCCATCCCTGTGTCCTCTTCTTCTTCTCCACTTTCTTCATCGCCGCTTATTTCTTCATTGTCCATTCTTAGCTTAGCCATGTGTTCTGTCAGCATCTTATCATCTCGTTCACTCACCTGTCAAAACACATAAGATAAAACAAAATTAAAACTTTACAGATAAAAGAAAGGTAGTTCTTGTGATATGCATCTTGGGATGGTTCAACAATTAAAGAAGAAGATACTCACAGCTCTAGGTGCCTCCTTAACGACGAGCTTGCCTTTGTGTTTATCAATTGTCTCAGTGCAAGCTGCTATGGCTTCTGTTAGAACTTCAATCCCTTGGTCCTGTTTAATATGTTATTAAGACACTGACAAGACTAGAAATAACGAGACAAAAGCATAGCATTAAGCAAAGACAAATCCGCATAGCTACATTATTGGCTGCAATGACAAGTTTTGGGGCAACATTAGCATATGTTTGACATATACACAATCTGGCAAATTGCAATAAGTTTAAGATAGGAGATTGCCTAACCTTGTCAAGAGTCTGAGTAGTAAGGACATACAGAGGTGGAGCAACCAACTTAATCTTCACAGGACAGTCTTCATTTCCAGCAGCTTCAGCCTTTCTCATGGCCTCCTGAAGTTGCAAGTATATGTATTAAAACCAAATGAAAACATTTGACGTATCCTTTCCATATGTTATAGATGGTTTACAACCTTGATGTGAACAACTCCGTCAAACTGAAAACATTTCAACTCGATATCAGCACGGATTTTCATCGGTTGTGGTGTCATCCTCCTCCTAATGTTCTTCACAAGTACATCTTTCACTTCTTCCGTAACAGCAGGTACAACTTTAGTCACCTACAAAATAGATTGGCACCCAATGAAGTTTCTAAAACCAACAACAAAAACAAAAACAGAGAACAAAGTATATACCTCCTGCCCATCAGGCCCAACTTCTTTGATCTCACGTGTGAGCGAACCCAACACAGAATCAGGATCAGTCACTAAGATCTTAAAGGCCTGAACAACAACAAACAAACAAATAAATATCTACGAGAATTCAACAAAAGCTCAACTGACAAACTCTTACCTCAAAAGCATGACCATGTTTCCGGTACAAAGGCCACCCAATGTTCACATACAACTCCTGCAAAAGCAAAACTTAAATCAATATACGCAAAGGTAGCTACTTTACACTAGTTACATAACCAATACTACTAAAGTTTCGATTTTTATTTACTCAAGCTACTATGATTACACAAAGGTAATAACTTTAATTTACATAACCAACATCGCTAAAGATTCAATTTTTATTTACCTCCAAATCGATAGAAAGAGTTTCAGCAACATGACGCATGATAGAATGAACAAGCTTGCTCTTGTTATACCTCTCTTCACAAGTCTGAATATCTTCCTCACTAACCCTACGTTTACTCAGATCAATGTATCCCTTCTCTTTATCCACACGCAGGACCATGACGGGCTCGATTCTCCCGACTTTGATCAAGCTGCTCACACTTCGGATCCGACGGCGGGAGAGCTCGGAGAAGAGGATCATACCTTCGATGTTGTTGTACTCCAGGAGGGACACGTAAGCTCCCATGTCGGCGATGTTTTTGACTTGGATCATTACCGCCATGTCGACCTCTGGGTACTTGGCTTCGTACATTCGGCACTCTAGATTCGGGGTTTGGCTCGCCATTGTTGATGGTTTTTTCGATGGAGATGAAGGTTGGGTAGATTTGGGTGTTGGAAGCGTGAGAGCTGTGAGGTGGAGAGGATTAGGGTTTTGAGCGACGGAGCAATCAGGAAGGGAGGGATAAGAGAGACGAGCAAAGGAACAAACGCAAATTCGCAGACTAACGTCAGAGACACGAAGCTAAACGGTGCCGTTTTGTTGTTTTGCGCAAAAGGAAGTCAGTTAGGTTTTAGATGGGCCAAATATGTGACGGCCTTTTAGCTTTTGTTGGATGAATTAAACCAGAACTTCAAATTCATTTCAGATTGAACCGGTCTTGGAATCAATATTTATTCAGGCTGTAAAATGTAGAAGCAGTCACCATGGTGGGCTCAAGACCATTGAGTTCAAAGTCATATATCTTCGGCTCTTCCAAAATAATAAAAAAAAGTCTACATCACAAAAGCTGCAGCACTAACACATAAACTAGTTGATACATTGCTAGTGAGCTTCATTAACACCATAAGAAGAGTACACGACCTTAAATCCCTCGAAGCAGTTTCTTACTGTTCCAGAAGCATCTGATTGAAATGCCATGTCCCTGATTATAATCACAAACATTTAAAACAAATAAGTTAGAACAGAGTCTGAAGCATGAAGTGCATGATGACCAAGTGATAATATATAAAAACAAAATGAGAGAGATTGTTATGTTTACCGTGTCCTTTGCCAACTCTTCGTAGTTGAGCTACATACTCTGAAATTTTCTTGATTGCTTCCACCTGAAGTAATGTTTAATTGTTTTTCAAAAGTTCCTATAAGATTCTCTTTGACAGCTTAGAAACCAACATAGAACACTAAATCATTTTACCTGCTCGGTCAGAAACTCGCTCTCAATAAAATCTGCCAAGTGAACATCTCCGTTCTTTGAAGCAACCTGTTGAACAAACCATTACAAGATTGAGAATAGTTCTTGTCTAGGAGAAAATCAGATTGTACTCAGTCAAATGGGATTCTAGAACTCGAGAACTGATTAAAGAAGAGAAATTGTTTTTACACTGTGGAGGTTTAAGAGCTTCTCGTTAACCAGTTTCTCCAATGACAGAGCCAGCTCCATGCCTACAATAACATATAACAGAGTTTTAGGTTCCATTCAGACACATTGAGGCATCACCAATCTCCACAACATTGGTGTCAACTTTATCTCTTCAGACTTAAAATGTGGCAGACATAAAAATTATTTTCGTGTACAAACATAGAAACGAGGATAAAGCATCAAAGAGGGAAGCAGCAGCTTCTGAGCTTACCATAAAGAGCATCTCCTTTATCAACGTGTTCAAACTCTGAGAGAGGCACTACAATGGACTGTAACTTAACCTTCCCACCACGTTTGTTCTGCAAACGAAGAACATGTTAGAACTCAACTCCAAGACTAAAAAATGTGAAATAACTTCTCCAAAAGGACCTGATACTCCATCAACTTCTCAGCATGCTCTCTTTCTTCCACACTCGATTCCTTGAAGAACCTGAAACCAAGAAAGCCTATCAGAGCAAGCAAACATACATGGCGTGATGATACACATAACAAAAGATTGTATTCCACAGTGGAGAGACTCACTTGGCAAGACCTTTGAGCGCGACGTTATCCCTATCGAAGTAAGCATACATGGCATGATACACATACGAGAGATTGTACTCCACACTGAAACCAACCACATGATAAAACCGTAAGCAGATTCAAACTACTAAAACCTTATACCTAATCCACCAGATTACATATTCCTACTAAGATCGGGAGGTGAGATTCGAAAACTTACTTGATCTGCTCGTTAATGGCGGATTCACACTCGTCTGCGTACTTTTGACGAGCGAGCGAGACGTGAGAGCTGGTTGGGACGAGATCGAGCTCCTTCTTAACCTCCTCAAACGGCTGGAAAACGACGCCGCTTAACGCGTCGGTGGTTGAGCCTTTAGATGCGCGAACAGAGACGGAGAGCTTCCCATCGACTGGAAACGAAACGGATGATAACAAAGGAGAAACGTCCTTGATTCCGCCATGGAAACTCACGAGCGAGAGAGCTGGAGAAGACGATACTGTCTTGAGAAGCATATTTTGACTGTTGAGATACTTCGCGAGAAAACTGGAGGAAGGATGAAGAAGACCGAGAGATCGTGATGATGAGGCTGTGGATTGTTGACACGTGGATGGACAGGATTGAGAGATAGGTGAACGCGCGTGGAGAGCTTGTGGTTTATACTGCGTAGCTGGAAATTTCATTTTTATCATCATCGATATCCCGTGAATAAAATATTAAAATGAAATTATCTCATGGGCCCTATTTGTTTTTTCTTTGTATTTAATATTGATGCATATTTTTTGTGAATATATTTCAAATGTTTCATTAACTAATTGACCTAATATATATGTTTTCCAACACAATTACACGCGTGAAAGTAACTTGCCACGCAAAGGCTTTTGACCGTTTGGTTACATGGTTGGTACACATGAGCTTTTCTTGTAAATATAAACCTTCATTATTCTTTTACCAAAAAAAAAACCTTCAATATTCTCAAAATAGCATTCACATACATATAGAAAAAGAACCATATGGTCCTGTATCTTGGATGATCTCAGCTTCAAATGCCATTAAGCTATTGCTTAAGCACATCTTCTCTGCAAGGATGGACTTAGAGAAGAATGTATGGTGGCACGTGCCCAGCCTAATATGTACACCGGTCAAAATTAATCCTAGATGCGTCCATGCTTCTATGCATCCATATATAGTAAGTGTATATTGCTTCATTAAGTATTAGCCAAGGATATTAAACTTAACATCATCAAAATTAGAGTCTACAAAACTAACTACCAAGAATGTTAGGTGTCAATTGTCGTTAAAAAAAAGAAGAACGTTAGTTGTCATTATCTTTGGTTTGGTTGAAATTATCATATTATGGCTTTGATTTAATATCATTATACATGGAAATAACTTATATATAGAGATATGTAAAATTAATTGCTCGATTATACTAAAATGAACTAGCCTTTTACCAAAAGTAAGATTCTGTTGTAAATGAGAGAACAAAAATAAATCATAAACCATATTCATTAATTCGAAAATCTCCATAACAAGAAATTAATCAACAAAAATCAATACAAAATAAACAACCTCCAACTTTAGCCGGTAATTAGTAACAAGATTAAAGTTCCTTATGACGGTTCATATGAATTTATTCACTCTATATAAACTACACATTAGGCCAACACTTCTCATTGTGTCTTAAAAAAAATCATTTACAAAATTCTTATTAAATTACCATATACCATAGAAAAAAATAAGAAGATGGCTTGCATTGCTTCTGCGTTTAAGGTTTTGTGTTTGTCTCTCTTGTTCGTCAGCGTTTCATGTCGTCCGAAGGTTTTTAATGTCCGATGCTATGGTGCCAAACCTGACGGCACAACTGATAACGCCAACGTATGTACAAATAAATATTATATCGAGAAATTTTGTTTATTAATTAACTCTTTCGTTTTAAACGTGTCCAAACTTAGACGTTCACAAGTATATGGAAAAGCGCATGCGCAAGGAAAAGTGGAAGTAGTAAAATCTACGTACCGAAAGGAACATTCTATCTCGGTGGTGTGGAGTTCGTAGGGCCATGCACAAATCAGATTGAATTCATTATCGATGGAACTTTATTGGCTCCTTCAAACCCTAGAGACATTAAAAACGACACGTGGATCAACTTCAGGTACGTTAACAATCTCCTAATCTCTGGTGCTGGTACACTCGACGGCCAAGGGAAAGAGTCTTGGTCACTCAATGACTGCTACAAAAACCCCAACTGTTCTAAACTAGCTATGGTATTATTTCTTAATCATTTTATACATTCCTATTATTTAGTATACAAAACGTTATTTAAAAAGATAATAGTTTTGAAGGAGGCACTAACTAGCCACATAATAATTATATCTTATATCCAAGTCTGGAGAGTATTTTATTAGATTTTATTATTCTCCTAGACCATGGGATTTGCATTCGTGAATAAATCGAGAATCAACGGGATAACATCACTCAACAGCAAAATGGGACACTTCAACTTCTTCGACGTCCATCACTTCAACATCACCGGCGTCACTATAACAGCTCCTGAAGATAGCCCCAACACCGACGGGCTTAAGTTCGGGTCCTGTAGTGACATTCACATCTCCGACACAAACATCGGTACGGGAGACGACTGTATCGCCATTCTTCCCGGAACCACTAACATGGATATCTCTAATGTCAAATGTGGTCCCGGACATGGGATCAGTGTTGGAAGCTTAGGGAAGAACAAAGACGAGAAGGACGTTACTGGCTTAACTGTAAGAGACACGGTTTTTAACGGCACAACCGATGGTATTAGGATCAAGACTTGGGAATCTTCAGCTTCTAATCTCGTTGTTTCTAACTTCCTGTACGAGAATATTCAGATGATTAACGTTGGAATCCCGATCATCATCGATCAGAAGTATTGTCCTCACCCACCCTGTGAAAAGAAGGTTAGCTTTCTACGCAAGAAACAAAAACTTATATTTCCCTTTTTAGCACAATAAAGCAACTAAAGGAAAATAAAAGTTGTGTTTCATTATTCTTTCAGGGAGAATCCCACGTTCAAATCAAAGACCTTATACTAAATAACATATATGGAACTTCGACAAACAAAGTGGCGGTGAATCTAAAATGTAGCAAGAGCTTTCCGTGCAAGAACGTTGAGCTAGTTGACATAAACCTAGAGTATAAGGGAGTCGAGGATGGTCCGTCCACTGCGGTATGTGAGAATGTCTACGGTTTCGCACTTGGTAAGATGGTTCCTCAGCATTGTCTGAATGGTCCATGGGAATAATGACCGTGTGTTGTGTTTTAAATATTCATGTAGTTTACCCCAAAAAAGAATATTCATACTTGAATACATATATAAAAAAATGAATAAATAATATTGCATAATTGCTGTATATCCCATTTGGTGCTTCAGTAGACTTGAGTAATGTACGTAGAATTGAATTTCATAAATCCTATATGCTAATCTCTATGTACATTTAGTTTACCACACACAAAAAAAAAGAAGAAGAATTTGTGTGAAAAAATGACCGTGTGTCGTATTTGTATATATACGTGTTCTGTACTTTGCACAATTTAGACAAACGTTGGCTTAGTGGTTAATTGGGTGAAGGGAGTGTGTACAAAGACGAACAGTGAGAGCCAACTACTTGAGCCAACTAATTCCACATTTCATTTCATATTGGACCGTCTGCCAATTCATATATGATCTGGTAAGTAAAAAACAGCTATCAAGTATCTGTTATATCAACAGAAAAATATATGGAGGACTGAAGTGAAGACAATGACATGTCATCTTTCTTTTTAAAAACACTTTTTTTAAACACATGATAAAGATAAATGTACTTTGATATTTGGTCAGGTCAAACACATTTTAAATTATGTAATCAAAAAAGTAAATGTACTTTGATGACATGTAGCCGAACTTTTATATCAAGTGTTTGATTATATACCACAAATCGGATGTTATATAAGAATTTTACATGTCTACTTAACTACTTGACTTAATATATTTTCAATATATACACAATTTGCTAAATGGTTACGTGGTTGGACCTTCATTGTTCTCAAATGGCCATACATCTAGAAAAAGAGCCATATGGTCCTATGGTATCTTGGATGATCTCAGCTCCAAATGTCATTAAACTAATGCTTAAGCCCATCTTATGTGCGAGAGTAGAGAAGAAGGTATGGTGGCACGTGCCTCGTCTATTTTCTAATTGTCTAATAATCCGTATGAAATTTATATAAATGATAAAATATAGTGAAAAAGTTTGTAGTCCAGTAAAAAATTAATCCTAGATCCATGCTTCTATGCATCCATATATAGTAAGTGTAAAGTCTACAAAACTAACTACCAAGAATCTTAGGTCATGTTAATGAAGACACTAGCCATTATCTTTGGTTTAGTTGAACTTTTCATTATGGTTTTGACTTAGTAATAGTATCATTATACATAGGAAATCATTTGTATGTAGATATGTACAATTGTTTACTCGTTTATGATTTATCGTTGTTTACATATCATATCAAAATGAATTATTTTAAAGCAGAGTATTAACAGAACTAAATTACTGTTAAATATGTAATTAGTCTTTCACCAAAATAAGATTCTGTTGTAAATGAGAGAACAAAAAGAAATATAAACCATATTCATTCGAAAATCTTCATAACAAGAAATTAAACAACCAAAATCAAATCAAAAGAAACAGCCCAACTTTAGCCAATAATTAGTAACAAGAATCAAGTTCCTTCTAACGGTTCATAGGAACATATTAACTCTATATAAGCAATACAGTAGGCCAGCACTTATCACTGTGTCTTAATTAAATAACTCATTTTATAAATAACACAAAATTCTTATTTCCATATATCACTTAACAAGAAGATGGCTTGCATTGCTTCTGCTCTTAAGGCTTTGTGTTTATCTCTCTTGTTCGTAGCCGTTGCAAGTCGTCTCACCAACAGACCAAAGGTTTTTAATGTCCGACGCTATGGTGCCAAACCTGACGGCAAAACTGATAACGCCAATGTATGTACAAATAAATATTTTATCGAGAAATTTTGTTTATTAATTATAATTCTTTCGTTTTAAACGTGTCCAAAATTAGACGTTCACAAGTATATGGAAAAGCGCATGCGCAAGGAAAAGTGGAAATAGTAAAATCTACGTACCGAAAGGAACATTCTATCTCGGTGGTGTGGAGTTCGTAGGGCCATGCACAAATCAGATTGAATTCATTATCGATGGAACTTTATTGGCTCCTTCAAACCCTAGAGACATTAAAAACGACACGTGGATCAACTTCAGGTACATTAACAATCTCCTAATCTCTGGTGCTGGTACACTCGACGGCCAAGGGAAAGAGTCTTGGCCTCTCAATGACTGCCACAAAAACACTAATTGTCCTAAACTAGCTATGGTACAATTCTTAATCCTTTTATATAGTGCTTTAACATGATTATTGCAAAAGTAGTGATATGATGCTTATACAATGAAGAAAATGTAGTTCAATCATTTTCTCATACACCATAAATTACAATATTTAGTCATCTTAGGTAACGTTACTAAAAATAATGTAGTTCTGAGGATGCATTATCCACATAATAACTATATATTATATCAAGGTCTCTGGCTAGTGTTTTAATAATTTGGTTATTCTCATAGACCATGGGATTTGCATTCGTGAACAACTCAAGAATCAATGGGATAACATCACTCAACAGCAAAATGGGACACTTCAACTTCTTCTCCGTCCATCACTTCAACATTACCGACGTCACTATAACAGCTCCTGGCGATAGCCCCAACACAGACGGGCTTAAGTTCGGGTTCTGTAGTAACGTTCACATCTCCAACACACACATTGGTACCGGAGACGACTGTATCGCCATTCTTTCCGGAAGCACTAACATGGATATCTCTAATGTCAAGTGTGGTCCCGGACATGGGATTAGTGTTGGAAGTTTAGGGAAGAACAAAGACGAGAAGGATGTTAATGGTTTAACGGTAAGAGACACGGTTTTTAATGGCACAAGCGATGGTATTAGGATCAAGACATGGGAATCTTCAGCTTCTAAGATCGTTGTTTCTAACTTCGTGTACGAGAATATTCAGATGATTAATGTTGGAAACCCGATCAACATCGATCAGAAGTATTGTCCTCACCCACCCTGTGAAAAGAAGGTTAACTTCTTATGCAAGAAACAAACTTATAGTTCTTTTCTTTTAGCACAATAAGCAAATAAAATTTATGTTTCATTATTCTTTCAGGGAGAGTCCCACGTTCAAATCCAAGACCTTAAGTTAAAGAACATATATGGAACTTCGACAAACAAAGTGGCAGTGAATCTACAATGTAGCAAGAGCTTTCCTTGCAAAAACGTTGAGCTAGTTGACATAAACCTAGAGCATAAGGGAGTCAAGGGTGGTCCTTCCACTGCGGTATGTGAGAATGTTGACGGTTCTGCACTTGGCAAGATGGTTCCTCAACATTGTCTGAATTGATTTAATGGTCCATGGGAACAGTGAACGTGTGTTGTATTTGATATACTCATACTTTCCCATACATATATGTATCTAGTAAGTAAAAAGTAACCATCAATTGTGTCTTATATTGTTTTCTAAGTAACTGCAAGAATCTGTAGGACTAAAGTGAAGACAGTGATATGTCATCTTAACAAGTCCATCAATGTATCAAATCACCTCAAGAACACTTAGCTTCAAAGCCAAGTAAAGATTAGCTGAAGTATTACAAACACTTAAACACACAAATATATGAATTTTCTATATACAAAACCTTGTTAATTTGTCATTAAGAGATGAATGGATTATATCTTACGAAAACAAATCATTAGTTAGGAGACAAGACAACCACTCTGTTGCGTCAACATTTACCTACTCATCACTCTTAAGTATTATTATTATTTTGCCAATTCACAAATTTTCATCACCAAATATAATCATAACCATATTATAAATGACCTAATCATTGTACATTACACATCTTTAGTATTTCTTGAAGCAAATCCAATATAACTTCTTTTGGCCTCATCCTTCCACATATTCTTTTGCAGTTTGAGTAGAATGAGATCATCAAAACCCTAAAGTGTTCCCTTCTTGATTTTATCTATGTGAATACTGAAACCAACACTTAATTAGTTCTTCTCACTCTTTCTCAATCCTAAACATGAAACCTTCATCACCAATCTCCTTTACCTCTTCTTCCCTTGCTCCTTCACTTACTAGAAAACACCGTCTCTCTCCTTACCTATTCACACTATTTATATTCATCCTCTTTGTCTCTGTCCTCTATGGTGAAGACTTCATGTGCATCTTTGGCCAATTTGAGCCTACTTTTGCCCTAAGGCCCTCTAAAACACCTGGTAACCATTTCTTCACTAAACATGTGCTTAAGTTCTTGTTGGAAACTAGACATTGACATTGCGTTTCTTTTTGTTTTTTTTTTGGTTTTTTAAGAAAAGAACAAGAAGCCACAGAAGCTCGCGTTTGCTATTGGTAAAACAGAGGAAAGCTGTGACGTTTTTAGTGGTAAGTGGGTGAGAGACAATATCACCCGACCACCGTATCAAGAATGGGAGTGTCCGTACATTCAACCTCAGCTTACGTGTCAAGAACACGGCCGTCCCGACAGAGATTACCAGTTCTGGAGGTGGCAACCCAACCACTGCGGTCTCCCCTCGTAAGCTTACTCCCCTCTCTCTCTCTATTCACTATGTTTCATATGTTACTCTGTTTCCTCTGTTTCATGTGTTATTCTGTTTCATAGCTTCAACGCCACGCTAATGCTGGAGACACTGAGAGGGAAGAGGATGATGTACGTAGGAGACTCTTTAAACCGTGGAATGTTTGTATCGATGATTTGTCTTCTTCATCGTATTATCCCCGAAGATCAGAAGTCCATTAAAACTTCTGGTTCCCTCACTGTCTTCACTGCCAAGGTAACTCTATCTACGTAAACCTAAATCATCACTTTCCTTTTTTTTTTGTCTATGTTTTGCAATATCATCTCTATGTGCAGGAGTATAACGCGACGATTGAGTTCTATTGGGCACCGTTTCTTCTAGAATCAAACTCAGACGATGCAATAGTTCATAGAATCTCAGATAGGGTTGTGAGAAAAGGGTCAATTAACAAACATGGTCGTCACTGGAAAGGCGCTGATATAATCGTCTTCAACACTTATCTTTGGTGGATGACTGGCTTGAAGATGAACATCTTGTAACCATTTTTATAACTTTAAATCATAAAAAATTCATATAAAACTATTCTTATGGTTTTGTGAGATTGTTTTGTGGGGGTGTATATAAATAGGCAAGGATCATTTGACGATAAAGAGAAGGTTATCGCAGAGGTTTCAACAGAAGATGCGTACCGAATGGGGATGAAGAGTATGCTGAGATGGGTGAAGAACAATATGGATCGTAAGAAAACTAGGGTTTTCTTCACAAGCATGTCTCCAACTCATGCCAAGTTAGTGATTTTGACCGTCTTAATATAGAAATATAACGCATATATATATAAGATTTGATAGTCCAGCCTTTTAAAATACATGTTCAGATATGAAAACTCCACTAAGTGGTTAATTTTATTTACGAAGTTAACAAATTGATTGTTACTTTCTGAGCAAGAAACGAGTTGGTTAGGGTTTTGTTTCAGGGGAATAGATTGGGGAGGTGAACCAGGACAGAACTGCTATAATCAGACAACACTTATAGAAGATCCAAACTACTGGGGATCAGACTGTCGGAAAAGCATAATGAAAGTGATTGGAGAAGTGTTAGGGAGATCGAAAACACCGATAACGTTACTGAACATAACGCAAATGTCTAACTACAGAAGAGATGCGCACACGTCGATATACAAGAAACAGTGGAGTACGCTTACGGCGGAGCAGCTTGAGAATCCGGCGAGCTATGCGGATTGTGTACATTGGTGCTTGCCTGGCCTTCAAGATACTTGGAATGAACTCCTCTTTGCTAAACTTTTCTATCCTTGAAATGGAAGAAAACGTTTTCTCCCAATAGAAGAAACGGCACCGTTTTGTCCTTTTGAGATTGGAAACAGCTTTAGTATTTGAATTTATATCTTCACGTTGTGGCCTCTGAGGTATGTGGCCGAAAAGAAGTGGTCTCTAGTGTAATCTTTTGGAGTTCATAACATTACTCATTTGATTACGGTAGTCATTATAGTTATAATAACTGGAATGATCCATCTATATTATATATTAAGAATTATTTTTTTCAACATACAATGTGGAATCTTTGTTTTTGATATAAGACGTCATTATATGTTTATCTGATTAAACAATAATAATTTAAATTTTTTATTTTGCGAATTTAGAAATGATGAAATTACGGTTTACCCCAACTCATGAGTTACATCACTCTCACACCGAAAGGCATCTAAACTTAAATCGCATTGCATTAGAAGCTAAAACTATTGGTTAAAAAGAGTTTATTCCTCATCAACTTTACGTGAGGGGAGTAATCTTCATGTCATATATTGAATTTGGTTTGCCTTTTTTGAGACACACTCATACATATCAAAATGACTAAATATATAGTTACATTTTAATTCAAAGTTTGTTATTTTAATGAGTTAAAGTGCTAGATGATCCAGCTAGGACTATATGAAACCATGAACTATCCCCGCTGTTTTTATTAAAGAATGCATTTATATATCACAGCTAGGTATACGTTATCACAATCTTTTGTGCATGTTTATATTTATTTGAATGATAGAAAAATAATAATTAAATAGTAGTACTTTATATGCAACATGCCACATTGGAATATACAAATTAAAACTCCAAAAAGCGTATCTCTCTCTTGGGTTGGTCAGAATTTCATATTCACACCAAATGAAATGCATACGTTATTATATTTAAGTAAAATAACAATATGAAAAAAAAACTTATGGTTTTATAGAAAACGAGATAATATAAGTAAAATATTTATACAAAATATAGGTAAGTCACAAAAAATAAAAATAAGAAAGGTAGGTGGGTTTAAATGTCATTTTACAAACGACCAAAAGAAGAAAAACATTAATAGGCCTCCTTGCCAACTTGCAGCTCAACTTGCAATTCCTTCCTTCCACGACAATGCTTACATGTATTTCGTACTCATTATGATAATAGATTAATAATCATATATATAATCAATTTGTTCCTTATTTTAAATTTAATTTATTTATGGAATATATTTAAAGTTGTTAAAGAATAGTAGCAACTTTTTTTTCCTGCAACTTGCATGCCTTTGTTTTTTTCTAACACAAGTTGGATTTTATTACACCCAACTTGCATTTTACGTACGTTCCTATACATTTTTAAATATGTATTCAGTGTTGAATTTGGTTTCCACAAGTTTCGAAATCTTATAGTTAATTACAAAGTAACTTCCGCATTTTGCTTTTGGAAACTTTGAAAGGATGAAAGTCTTTTCATCTTGTTCATTGGATTCTTTGTATTAAATATGGAGATAATATTTCAAAGTTAATTTTGTTTTCATCTTTACATTTTAATTCATGAGATTATATATAGGACAAGGAAATCTGAAAAGTAATAATTTTGACATTTGAATTATTGTAACGGTTCACGCATCCCAAAATGAAAAAGGACTAAAGGAATTTTATCACTTTGGATAAAAGTAGGATTAGCTTTGATTTATTTTTGGTGGATAATAACAAGTCATTTACGTATTAATAGAAAAGTTTGTTGATGAAATGAATTTTAGTTTCGACTTAGGGGGGAAATAATGCTGTAATCTCGTTTTTTACTTCTTGCCAGATTATAATGTCACCATTTATATTAGCCAAGCCGATAATTAAAATCTGTCAAATATTTAATTGAATACAATACAATTCAATATAAATTGTCGATGTTATTCCATCAAGGTTAAACGCTCTGATATATAGCTGAAAATCAATTTAAACATTTGTCAAAACGATGAAGATCAATTTAAATAAAAACTTTAAGACTATTGTTTGTCAATTAAAAAAAACCTATGGTTTGTTTATACAATTTTAAGAGTGTACATTATGTATAGTTACATAACATAGTATACTTTAATTTCTCTCTTAAGATTAAGGGAAAGTAAATCATATGGAGAAGAGCACATGGGTTTTATGATTGCCCACAAATGCTCAGATCTCTTCATATAGTACATGTCTGGATATTAGTAATTAAGCCAATACTATCTTAATCATATTGTTGGTACGTACGTAAAAAGTTATCAGACTCAAATTAGAGATCATAATCCAGGAAACATAGAAACAATAGTTAGTAACTGAATCATTATATCGTCTCATGATTAAACAAAGATCATACATATTTAAAGTAACTGGCAAGAAGAATACTACAAAGAGAAAATAACCTAAACATTCAATTTTTGTTTACTTAAAAGCTACGAGATACTTTACACAAGAGTTCAAGAAGATACGATCTTAAGGGTGAACTAAAGTATAACATTTAACAAACCCTAAAACCCTAACTTCGAAAAACCAAAACCATCTTTTGTAGTTTTGGAAAATCCCCGACGATAATTAAATAATCTAGAAAAAAAGATAAAATCTTGAAATAGAGAATCTATTAGAAGATAAAAATAAAATTTTAAAAGTTTAAACGAAAATGTCAATTACGAGATTGTAGGCGGGTTCTCGGCGAGTTTAGCCAAAGATTGCAAGTTGCAACGTACAATGGTGTCGGCGAAGCTGCAAGTCTCATCCTTATCATTACCAGCCGGCACGTCAACGACGTATGACTCAACGACACGTGTCTTCTTCTTATCGTCCGTGGACTCGTGCACCGTCGTCACAGACGTGTAGTTCTGAAGCCTGTGATCCCCACCCACGACGCTGAAGCTCATGACGTGGAGATCATCGTCCATGATCTCAAGCCTCTCTAAGCTGAACGCCGCGGGGAGACCAGAGACGACTCTGACCTCCCTTACGGAGCCAACCTCTCGACCGTCTCCGGCAGCCATGTGGCAGGTTCTTACAAAGTGTTTATACGCTTGAGGGTGTTCGAAGCGGCTGAGGATGGACCACACGGTTGAAGCCGGAGCGTCCACGTCTTGTACAACGACGGAGAAGCACTGAGAGGGTTCCACCACGTGCGTGTGGGAGAGCTCCACGTGCTCCGGGACGTCAGCCATGCCGCGCGTGAGGCTCATTTTTTGAAGCTGTTTGTGGTGGTGGGTGGCTGATTCTGCGGCGGTGGAAGATCTCTGAAACTGTAACGATGTTGGCATGATGAAAACAAGCTTCTCTCTCTATCTCTTATTATTCTCTGCCTAACTCTCTCTCTCTCTTACAAAAAAAAATAGAATTGGTTTGCTTCGTGAGGTGTTATGAAATGTGTAATGAGATATTTCTTTGTATATATATATAAGAAGGAGGGTATAAGAATATTATTAAAGTGCAAGTATATGTGGACAAGAGTTGTACGAAGAAAGAAGAGTGAGAGAGATTTTAGTTTGTGTGGTTTCGTCGGCTGTCCACTTGGGATTTGTCTGGAGTTTGTATTTTCACAGAAGAGACCGACCCGGTACCCCCCATGATTATCTGACGATAGCATAACCGGTTATTTTATTTTTTTTGTTTTTTACTTGACTACTCACAAGAGTTTACTTGTACATGTAGTTGTTTTATACCACAAGGCGCATGTACGCGTATCTAACGAATCTTCAAGAAATCGTTAGACGTTTTAGGAAAATCGTTTCGGATCAATTCGAATTGTCGTATATGTGGGGTTTAGGCGAGGAAAATCGTTTCGGATCAATCCGAATTGTCGTATATGTGGGGTTTAGGTGCCACCTAAATCGATGTTTAGAACTTTGAACAACAAATAAACAAATTAAAATAGTGAATTTAGAATAGATTTTTGGTATAAATGATTTTTTAAATTGCTTTATAAAAAACAAAATTTACCTAGTTAGTAACCAAAATTCCAAATCCTATTAGCACTAAAGGAAATAAAACTCTACCAAACGCTGTATAAATGTACTTTATTACTGTTCTCATGTTGCAACCCAAGCACTCTTGGAAGAAGTGGGAGGAATTGAGATTAACAACATTCAATATATTGGGGAAAACACAATCTAACTCATTCCTATGACACTGTAATTCACAAACGAACCATTGAACATAATCTATATATGGAGTTTTGCAGTTAATTATCATAAAATTTTCACCATGTGCCTAGAATTGCATATCAGTGGAGCTAATTCCACAACGTTATAGAACATTTTGTTACCGTATTTGAGAGTGGTTTTACAGCTTCTGCCCCTGTCCAAGATCCGCATGTACTCACAAATAGCCAGAGAAAAATGTTAGCAACTTAATTTAGAATCATTATTTAAGACTCAGAGAACTTAATGATTTGGATGGTAAACACTAAAACATGATCACAATGGGTCCAGTTGGTTAACTTCTACTTAGAGCATCTCTAATCCCACTATATTTTTCACTTTAAAATATAATTTAGATTAAAAAAATAATCTAATGGTATTCTATTTTTCATTCTATAATAGAGTAAAAATAAATTTACTTTATATATATATTAATTAATTTAATTATTTTTTGTTCATCGTTCTGTTTTCAATTTAAATAAAATATTATTGGAATAAAACCTTAAATCTATTATAAATTTCTCTATTTAAAAAAAAATAGAGTAAACACGGTAATACTTTTTGTGCACTTATGAGATGTCTTTCTGATCTGTGGGTTTTGGATTCTATTAGAACCTTCTTACTGCACCGATAAATTTTAACCTAGCAAAACATTACTATAGCACTTTGAATATTCCAAGTTGGTGAAATAGCATGTCATGGGTCCATCATCATTATCATTCATCATCTTATAATCAACTTGATCGTTTTGATAGTACTTAGAAAGTATTAATCAAATTCATATTCAACAAAGTAATAACATTATTAAACGAGTTAGATGAAAATCAACCAAGTAGTTGTTAAAAGTTAAACATAAAGTCAGGATTTTTTTTTGAATTGGACTATATTTCTTTGGTGTGTTTCCTTCCACAAACTTATATTCCAATCAAGTGTATTAGACTCTTGAATTTGAGTGGTCGGCATAATAACAAAATACAATTTGGAAAATAATAAAAGGTTACTTCATGCATTGGGGTTTCCAACAACTACACAAGTACAACTATACATATTCACAACTAGTCCTAGTTGTGAGATTAATACGAATAAGCGAGCAATTTGCATTACTAATTCAATCTAACATTTTAGAATAAGAAGAAATATTTACAACTAGTTTGCAGTTTCGTACAGTCCTCGATGTCAAGCTTGCCCATCTTATAAGCTTTCGGGTTAGGTGATATAATCAATCACCAAAGTAACATATTACTAAATACATTTGCAAAAAGAAAGAAATCCTTCACAGATCACAAGTTGATGTGGAAATCCATGGAAATTAATTTTGTACACTAGCCGTAATAAGTAAAAAGCATTATAAAATAAAAATCCACCTAAATAAATTCATGTTTATCCCTCTTCCTTGTTTGTTCATCATGAACCAATTGATGATAGAAAATCAAATTTTATTTGTTCAGACAGAGGAGGGATGGTTTAATGATGAGTGTTGAAAGAAGAGCATGAAGCAGGAAAGATAACGATGATGAAGTATGGGTTCTATAATCAATCTTAAATAAATGGATCAGAGAATTTTGAAAGCATCGTTGAATGAGAGAAACGAGACATACATCTTCTGATATGTATTCAGCACAATGTGAAAGGCTATCTGTTGATGTCTTTGACAATTAAAACTCAAGATTTACTTCTTCTGCTCTAGCATTATGGTATGGAGACTTCAATCATTTTGATATAATTTTCTTGAAAACATACAATGTATTGTAGTATGATGAGGAAATTTTCGGTTGATAAGAAATCAAATAAAACAACATAAATATAAACTTTGAGGAGATAAAGATCAGTTAGGCCAAAGACTTACTATCCGCTAATTGTTATCCAATCCGAGTTTCGCTCCGATACACTCTAAAAAAAACGGATATCGAAAAAGTTTAGATCCGAAATTGGATAATGATTTTATGGATCCGGGTACGGATCCATATATAAATCCGAATAGTAAAATTTTAGGTCCGTATATCCGATCCGATCCCACTATGCATTTTTAAAGTAAATCATATTTAACTATTTATATAGTATATAATTTTTATACAAAATAAATAAATTTAATTTTTATTAAATTTCACTGATTTTTAATTTTTTACAAAAATAAGTTTAAATAAAATATATAAATTATTTAATTTAATTTGAATTTTTTTAATTATTAGAAAAAACGAATTCAAATATCCGTGGATATTGAATTTTTGTCTAGATATCATAACCCCAGATATCCAAAAAGCTTGAATCTGAATCAATATAGCAATTCTCAACATCCGGCATATTCGGATCTAGATATTCTAAAATATCCTAGATATTCGATCTCTCCCACCCATTAGATTAGTTATGGACTAGTATTATATTAGGTACTTCATCCTTATTTTTTTCACGGGAAGAAAACATGATTATAGATTCTCTCTTTTAGTTATTACAAGTTCAATTGTGTACTGTAACCTTTTTATAAATGTATATGATAACTTTAAGAACAAAAAAGACTTCAAACGTATCACATTTCTTTGATTAGTCGAAGACGGAGGATGTTTTTGGTTGTGGATCAAGCAGTTTAATGTAACCATGCAAACTGCAACAACGAATCTCAACTCTTTTTTTTACTTAGAGAAAGGACGAATCTCAAGTTCATGTTTTTGTTCAACTGAGTACACATATATACTCTACATTAATAGCACAAGAATTATATGAGTTTCCAGAGCTATTTGTGTTTAGTTTCTTTCAAGGTTAGCTAGAAAAATACAAGTCTGCTCAAGAATTTGACATCTACTTCCCCCCCCCATTTTAATTTAACTACGAGTTGAAGATATATTTGTATTAATTAATTTATTACATTATTTATATGAAGGTTTAGCTTGTTTCTTTTTTTCAACTCTTTATTAATAACACATAAGTTCGATATTAAGGAAATATGGTTCTCCAAATAGATGTTTATATAATAACAATATGAATAGTCCAGTACAATTAATTCGACAATAATAAAATAGTGTTGACAAAAAAGCAAAAAAAAAATGCAAAGAAAAACTCAACTTCGATCAGACATGATATTATTAATTTAGATACATCTCATTCTTATGCAGAAGAGAGACACATTGTCAAAGAGAAATTGTGGAGGAGCAATAGCCAAATCACATACACTCCAATTGTTTTGATATTTAAATGAATAGTTTGCCAACTTGTTTTATTTAATTTTCAACAAGCTTCTAAAATCTTCAAGATCCTGGCAAGAAAAACGAGAGAACCCATTTGCACTTTCAAATATACAATTTTTTTTTCTAGAAAATACAGATTATTGTATTTACACTTTTTCTTTCTTTCTTACCTCATTGCTTATGCAATGCAATCTAAAGACAACCTGAGGAAATCCTGCAGACCATATACTCCACTCCTGATTTATCCAATTTTATAAGACAACACTTAAATTCAGCCAAAACAATCAATCAAAGAGATCCTTTTTTCTTTTCTTTTTTAATCAAACTTGCAAAAGTCATTAAATTCGCTACGCAATGTCACATTAGTCCATACCCATTCCCCAAGATGAAAACTAAATGAGGCAATGTGGTTACACAAAGTATCCAACCAAGAATAACCAAAGTTCAAATATAACTTTATATTATAGCTCGTATATGATCTTTTTCTTTACATGTGTTGAAAACTTTGTATCTATCCAAAGACTAAAACTTTACTCCCAAGTTTGAAACTTCATATGTATCCAAAGACTGAAACTTTGCTGTATTCACATAAAAGAAAGGAAGGAATCATATTCAAACTTGCCCTACATTAACTAAACTATTTTTAGTATGCCTCAAACCATTAACATCAGTAAGTATCAGTAACTTCAAAGGAAGTCTTCTAGCTAGTAACTGCTCGACCACCTCAGGAGTAGAATCTCATATGAATGATGAATCTGAGATCCTATATCTAGCCGTGAGCATCTTTCTCCTCTCTTTCAAAACCCATGTCATTTATGTCAAGATCCTGGAACCTGCTACGGTCTAAATCCACACAACTGTTGTCCATTTCCCTCGGCTGCACTATTGGATATCCATAATCAACTCCAGGATGAGCAATCTCCTTGTGGTTGAGGCTCCCGAGCAAGTTAGTATCTTGAAACTGCATCTGGTAAGTGTGGTTTGAAGAACTATCAACTTGACCCTGCATTGTCTCTTGACCAGACACATTGATCTCGCATAATAAACCCAATACCTCATCCACATCAAACATTTCGTCCACACCAAAGTCCCATGGTTCATGTTCCTTGCCATTTCCAATTCCAAAAGTATTAGCCGAGTCAAGTACACTCATTTCCTCTTTAACACAGTGAGAGCTTTTCATTGGAACTCTCTCTTCCTCTTCCACATCCATCTCCTCTTTAATACACTGAGAGCTATTCAGGAAACCATATTCATCGCAACCATCCTCTTCTTTTACCTGAACATTTGTATCCTCAAGTGCACAAACTTCAGATCCATTTGACAATGTAGTAACCGAGCCAGCGGCAGTAGAAGAGGAGACATTAGAGATATCAGGAAGATTGAGTCTGGCTGTCTTACCATACATAGCTTTAGCAGCCTCGTCATACGCCATCGCAGCTTCATAAGAACTAGGAAAAGTACCCAACCATAACCTAGAACCACGACCTGGCTGACGGATCTCAGCAACCCATTTCCCCCAAGTCCTCTGCCTAACTCCTCTGTAGTTCCAAATCCCATTCTCAGGTCCTCCTTTTCCTTTCATACAACCTTTCCTAGATCCCTTTGGAGGAGCCTTTCGGATCGTCTTGAGACCACCATCATCGTTACAAGAAGCAGCCTCGGTCTGCTCATTGTACTCTCTCCATTTCTTTAGTGTCTCAGCTACACCAGTGGCACCATCTAGTGACTTCCTTTTCCTAGGAGAATCAAAAGGAATCAACTTTTTAACCTCCTGAACGTAATTAACAACGAAGTAACTACAAGTAGACTCAAAAGAGAAGACATCATCACGAACAAAAAAATAAGAACAGAGCAAACCCAAAAACAGAGGATCACAAAGTAGGATTCTTTCGGAACCCAGAGAAACCTAATGTCTAGTGAAGAACACAAGTCTTGTTTCAGGTATTAAACTGAAGAAAGTTACAATCTTTTCAGCTAAAGTCTTCTCCTTTACAAAACCCATTTCCACAAACCTCAACCTATATAGAGAAACTATGCCGAAAGTTCAAAACTTTAGCTCCAAGTTAACGTTCACGAGGAGCCCTAGAAACCCTAATCTCCTAGCTTCCACCTAGTATGGCGATACACAAACACACACAGAAACAACTAAAAAGCTATAGAAAATAAAAACAAACCTGACAATGATCTTCGAAGTCATGAGAGAGAAGACGAGGGTTTCGATTAAACTTGCGTCGAAAGCAATCCGAAGAGGGAGAAGAAATAGTAACTAGTAGATTCCTCTTGTCGTAGGGAAGAAGGCGATTGCGTTTCTGTAAATATGGAGAAGCGTTCTATTTTATTATTTGTTATTATATTTATGTTTTTTGATATTTCAGATATTTTGGTGCTGACGTGTCGCTCGAACTTTCCCGATTCTGATCCAGCCCTTTCCTTTTGCTTTGGGCCTAAGTCATGTGTTTTATGGGCTATTTTGCCCTTGGAGCTTCTGTGTAGTTTCGTTTATGCCACTCTTTGCAGGATAAGTATATGTTTTGTTGACTAATCAAAAACAGTAAATCAATATTTTTTAAAAATCAGGGAGCTATGCATGGGATGAAGTCCATAGTATTAAGGACTAAGTATGGATCAGTGACTTTTCTAAAAACAAGTATGGATTAGTGTTTCATTAACCAATCTGTTAAGTACTTAGATTATAAAATGATAGGGTTAGATAACATTCTATCTTCTAATGTCCCACATTAACTTGATATTTGGCATGCATGCACCTCAAAGTGTAGAACATTTTTTTTTCAAAGTGTACAACTTTGACAGTTTCATGAACTAAAACGTTAAAGACATTCTCAACGGTTGCAAATGGTTAAAAAGACATTCTCAACTCTTTAGCAAAAAGACAAAAAACAAAAACTCTTTATGAAATTTGGTTTTATTTTTTCAGTTTTAGTTTGGTTCATCCATGTATGCATAATGCATGATTATTATATGGTTTTTACTATTTAGTCTATGGCTTAACATGTAAACATATTTGTAGCTTATGGTTTTGAACGTAAGTTTGTCTAGGCTAACGTTAAAGTCTCTGTGTTGAATAAAGGAATCTTAAAACAAAAATCTCACTTCAAAGACAAAATCAAACTATGTGGAAAATCTAAAACATCTGAGTTTAAAATTAGGTTTGGACATAGTAGTTTGGTACGATACGATTCGAATAGACATTAGTAGAAAAGCATCTAAATTCGAATTGAAATAGTGTGGAAGCAAATTTCTATAGTATTAAGTGTTTTTTTTTGGATTTGACCGGATGATATATATACAAAAAAAATTTCCATTGACGTTTCTCTTCTAATTCATAAAGAAATACTACAAAGTAAAAAAAAAAAAAACTACAAAGTCTGATAAAAATATATACAATGATTTACGGGTTTGGCACTTGTTTGTGTGGTGAGCATACATTGTGATTACCCCCATAACATTCCTGAACGCGAAAACAAAATACTTAATTAGGTTTTCTTTTGCAATAATCTTAAATTTTTCGTTAAGCAGCTTTTTATCTTAATAAAAAAGTGACAATCGGAGTTCTTTCATCATTATACGTACGGAGTTTCCTTTTGTGTGTGTGTAAAATGAGTTAATTTCCTAGCTACTCTATATTCTGATAAATTAATGATGGTAACATGTGTAAGAATGATTATATTTGTTAGATCATCAGTGTTATGTTTTCCCACTGATTACTCAAAAAATTAACAAAGTCATGACAACTTTTGTTTCTTCTGGTGATGTCGAAATCATGATTCACTTTGTGCTGCTCAACTAATTAACGACTTGGAGCTCCACGCCACTTTTTCATAGTTCCATTTTCATTTCACTCATCTTGTTCCAAAATTAAGGGTTTGTAATTAAAGATACGAGGTATGTAAAGAAATTGAATCTGTATCTCATCTCAAGTTCATATATACAATGTTAAGAATAATAGTAATATTTTATCACTAAAGCAATGTGATGATATCCAATCAAAAACACAATGTTAAAAAACTAAGTAGGCTAGGGAATGTTTATCTTTTAGAATATCAATATTCATCGTGTGGTTGAACCCTCGATTTGACTCAGCCTATATCACGCCAACAAGTCTTTTGTGATATCAATCTCCAGACTTATGTATGAAAACAAAAAATATAATTTTAACTCAACAACCATTCCACAGAACAAATTCATTCCCTTGGTAAAACATTTTTTTCGAAAGATGAAGTGAATGATTCACTTAGCCACAAAAACAACAAAAAAAAAACGAAAAATCAACTTTCATGATGATACTCTTAGCATTGATTGGTACTATAATGTCAAAAGAATACATCAATAATCGAGAAAAATAAAGCTACTCAGGAGTAGACCATGTGTATCTATAACCAAAAAAAAAAGGAAAAACAATTGAATGTGACATGAAAACTAATATGTTACAAAGGGAAACTTGAGCTGATCCTAACACACGGGAAAATCAGCTGGAGGTTCTTCGATAGTCTCTAATAGTCCTTTCCCGTTCTCAACCAAGAAAGCCATGGCTAGCCCCCAAGATATATGTGCATCTATATGACAATGCATTATCCAAACCCCTGTTTCAATCATTTGCATACACACACTTAGTTTCATTACTCATGTTGCTAAATTACTCTTAATAGTATAATTTAAACTATTTTTTTTGTAAATTTAATGTTTGTTTACCAGGGTTATCTGCCACGAATCTGATGACGGCCCAACCATTAACAGGTACACCAACAGTGTTTCTAAGAGGCGGGTCTTCAAGATTGAATTTCGCGGTATCTTTCTTGGGGTTGAAGTTACCAAAACCCTCAGCAACAATGTAGAAATCATAGCCGTGTAGATGAATAGGATGGTTCTCAGGAGTTACTATACCAGTGTCTTGAAGAACAATCTGAACTCTTGATCCATACTTGAGCTTGTATAGCTTAGTCCCTCTATCAGGTTGGTATAAAGATCGACTTATGTTGCTACCGGTGTAATCAAATTTCACCGGAGGCTTGGCCGGAAAATCGGTTGTGAAGACTCCGGGAATAGCATGGTGGTGAGCTTGAAGGAGAGAGTAGTTACTAGGTAGAGCAAACGAGACATTGTTCATAGATGCAGTGAAGCGTGTGCCGTTAGGACCTTGACATCTTCTTGACCTAAAATTCTTAGGACAGTTGTTGAGACCAAGTCCGATGGTAATAAAGAGATTCTCATCGAGTTCTGTCGGAACCTCGGCACGTTTTAATGACCGGAAGCTTTGGCTAAAGCGAGTGACTGTGTTTGTGTCGTTGTAGGCAGGAAGGAGAGGCATGATCGGTTTGGCGCCGCTGCAGCAAGGGGATGATTTGTATTGGAGGATTGCGGTTGTGGTTGTGTTGCTAAACGGTGCGTTTTGGGCGCTTTGGTAAGCTCTTGCGGCCATGTAATAGTGGTTTGGTGGTTGGTCACCGGTTATAAGGACGTCGGTGGTTTGGCCAGGGCCGAGGACAACGACGTTTGTGGTGAAGGGTTTTAGGTAAGACGCGTCAGCTCCGACTACGGTGAGCTTGTGGTTAGCCACGGTGAAAAATAATGGTTGGTTCAGTGCGGAGTTTATTACACGTAGTAGTATGGTCTCACCAACATTAATAGGTACTATTGTCGTATCTGCATAAGAAAAAGATTATAAAAGTTAATATAGACTTTTTGGGTCTTTTGGGGTAATGCCTTTGTGTGTTTCCTTACAAATATAAATTTGAATAAAACATATAAAATTCAGTTATGACAGTTGGGAAAAAAAAGCAAGAAAAATAACTTATGATTTCGACCTTTTTCGTTCTTTAATTATCGAAATAATTAAAATTCATTTGAAGTAAAATAAAAAAATAAAGGAGTAAGACCTTGAGAAGAGCATTTATAGAGATCACCAGGTTGACCATTGATGGTGTAAGCATCGGAGTTATTTGGAGCAGCTCCGGTTCGTATGGCTTCTCTTATCACATCAACAGGATTACCGTCCCACCATTCACCTTATACAAAATATTTACAAAAAAAATCAATTTATTTTGTATATATTGTATTCAATTGATTAAGCATATGGCTAGAATAAAATTTTACCTAGAAGGAGTGGGACGTTGCGGTGAGGGTTAGGGAATGGGTAAGACGAACCAGCCGGAGGAAGGATAAGAAGTGAACCGTAGACAGTGGCTCTAAGCCACGAACTATGAGCATGCCACCAAAGTGTACCTTCTTGTCCTTGAATTGTAAACCGGTACGTGTAGCTTGATCCCGGTCTGATTGGACATTGTGTCACAAATTCCGGTCCGTCAGCCCAACCGGTTCGCATTTGTCTCACACCGTGCCTATAACCCACACGTTTATCAGTAAACCAACGATTCATTTATAACGGTACGTTACTTTGGTTTAGTCGTGTTGTTACCAGTGGATTGTGACGTTGTACCGGGCCCGGTTAATGACTTTGACAACGAGAGTGTCACCGTTATTGATTACAAGTTGTGGACCAGGAAACATTCCGTTCACCGTAATGCTGTTGTGTGTTTCACATAGTCTCTTCACCTTAGTTGCTTGTATCTGCATGTATACATGACTATATATGTAAGCATACATCTCATTATTTACATTATAACTAAAATGTTTTGATAAACTGAAATGCGATCTTACGATGAACTCGTGGTGGTGTGCTCTGTTAGCTTCTGCCAAGGAAGTGAAGAGAAGAAGGATTGTGAAAGAGATGAAACAGAGTAAGCTCTTGATGATCTCCATGGATGAGATTCTAATACACTTCTGTTTATAGCCAGATGGTTTAGAGATATGAAGTGTATAGAAGATGAGAGAATGCGTTGTGATGGGAATCAGAATGGAGTTATATAGGGAGAGAAATGCAATACATTTTTAAACTTGTTGGAAGTTTATTGTCTTTTTGTAGATTAATTGAAATTATGTTTTGAAAATTGTTGTTATGCGGTTGGAGAATTAGGTTTTGATTTAATAGAAGGCCAAAACTTGGTTAAACATTAGAAGAGTAGTTGCACCCACTGGGCCCTGGGGAAAAAAATGACCGAGTTGAAAAAAAAATTGGAAAGGTGATTACGTTTCTTGAATTCTTGCTTAACACGCTTTTTCTATTGACTTTGGATGTTATATACCATAATTGCTATAAACATAGTATAAACGCATTATATTAAAAGATTTTTGTTTTGGGGCTATTAAATGGATCTTTATATTTGGAGATTTGTACAATAGGTTGCCAACAAAATCTAAGTACGCAATGTTGTTGTGAACTCTATCCAAAGATTAAGCTTATCAGGATCGTGCAATTAAAATATTTTGCTTTTAACATCGTTGCAAATTAAAACGTTTTTCAAGTAGTTTTGATTTTAGGTCCTGGTTTGAAATATATGTTATTAAAATATTAATTCTAATATAAAGTAAAGAGGGAATCCGTGTATATATATATATATATATATATATTAAATTTAAAGTATACATAGTATATTTTTCAATCGTATGTGGTCACCTACATCCAACAATATAATACCTAAACAAAGACGAATTAAGCTCTTTCCAACAATTACTGTATTTTTACTCTTTTTATCATTCCAAATTTTTGTTATAAAAGTCTATTACATTCTTTTGATCTAATTTTGAAAATATAACTGACAGCTGATTAAATGAGAAGATAGGTTAACGATAAAGTTCAAGGTTATATATGTTTGTTGAGAATATTATAGTTTTGGTTCAAAATCAAAATCTTAAACCTGGTGTTTAATCTCACTAACTCACACGGAAGATAAAAGGAGGGGCTGGGTCACAGCTAGCTTGCATCAGATATATTAATAATAGTAAAGAAAATAAGGATCATGTTCTTTAATCTAATTATTTGACTTACTTTGTCTATCGTAAGTTCGTTTTAGTAATGAGAAACACATTCAAAAATATTTCAGAAATCTATGAAAGACGAAATTTTATATTATATATTATTTTCTTTTTATTTAGTTTATTTTGAAAAGGCACCCAAGCTATAAGGAAGTATAGTCAATTTTAGGGTTTAGGTGGATTGTCTGTAACAGTTTTGACTCACATTTTAAATGCAGAATCTTATTGTTATTTTCATACTTATAAGAATACAAAAACATGAGATATAATATAAGTCATAAGGTCAACTTTTAATGCCATGCTTTGCCTCCTTTTAGGTTTACTTGTTTGTTAAACAAATAAATTAATTGTTAAAAAAACAAATTCAGATTACAAAAAGAAAAATGAAAAAAAAAACAAATCAAAATTATTATGGAGGGGGCCGGGCCAAAAAAGAAAGAAAGAAAGAGACATAAAGTATGCGAATGTTGTACAATTCTCAATACAAAAAGTACTATTTGGGTAAAAGTTGATAACATTCCTATTTATATCATGATACACTAAACAATTGTATATTAATAAATTACAGTAAAGTTATAATTCAACCGTAACATAATTGCGTTATAGTTTTAATATTATTATCATTATAACCAAAAAATGAAAATTGATTATTTAATTGAAAACTAAAAAATTATCTTCAAGCTCAAGTAAAAATGATTATTGTTTTTAAGGTTGGAAAAGCAAAAATGATTATTTGAGTTTTGAGGTAAACAAGATTATTTGTCTAACTGCCTATTACACTAGTTGTTTTCAACCCCTATATTCTTATCTTATCAACAAGACATTTTCTTAACCGATTCTAGCTAGCTCTACACCTATATGTTATGTTGTTAAGAGTTCTTTTACTTATAACAAAAGCGACTCTTAAATTTTTAGTACATATACATCATCTGATGCAATTTTTTCTATGAATTATATGGACTCGTTTATTAGAGCATCCTTGAGATTTTATCAGAAAATATTGTTTTTTTCATGAATACTTTTGAATGGATTTATTAGAGCATACTTAAGATCTTATCAGAAAATATTAATTTCAAAACCAAAATGCTTTTTTTTTTACATTTATCTGTTCATATAATAGACAACACAATTTTATTTTCTTAGCAAACATCATTGTGCAAATTATAAAGAGTGCATATGCATATATGATGTTTGATAAAGAAAAGTGTTGTATAATTGCAAAAGCACGCACATGCAAAATATAGAGCGATCAACCCAAAATCTTTCCAAAGTTCAGTACTCCAATCTTTGCAGAAACAACTAAGAGCACCATTAAACCTAGGTGCTTAAGGAGTGCTTAAGGGGTGGAGCTCACAAGCACCCCTAAAAATTAACTCCTAAATTGCTTAAATAAACACTCATTTTGTTTGGGTGCTTGCACTATTTGCAGACTCCACTGACACGTGACGGCCTGCAATTAGTTTTTTTTTTTTTTTTAAAAAAACAGAAAAAAAAATTAAGCACTTCAAGTGGGGTGCTATGGTTAATGGTGCTCTAAAAGGCTTAGTCTTAGTAATGGTATGATTCTAGTAATTTAATCATGTTATGTTGAAAATATTCTTTAATTATTTCGATACTTCTCCTTAGTTCATGCAAGAAAATTGCATTATCTTAAAAGAGTTAAATACTACTTGATTTTGAACAGTACAAAAAACGTGTATCCATCCTTACGTAAATAGCTTTGACAATAACAATCCAAAAGGTAACAAAATAGAAAAAGTAAACATCATGTTGTTAAGAAAGGAAGAAGTAACACGAGAAGAATATTAGGGACATTGATTGGTGAACAATAAATTAGTAATTGTGTTTGGTGGAGTTAGTTAGTATCCTCTTCTTTTGTATCTCTAATCTCTATGTGCATTTAAAAATGACATCACTTGTTGTTAACAAAGTGAAATTGACCCCGCATCAACAATTAAGTTCCATGTCGGCTTGATTTGTGTTTCTCTGATTATACCATTTTTCCAAAAAAGAAACGTTTAACTATGGTTCTTACTTCTCAGAAGAACTTGAGAGATTATGTTATTTGAAAGTAAATATAAAGTTGATGACAGTTTGAATATGTCTTGATTAATTATACTAATATCATGAAAACTGGTTTGATATTTGGTTTTCTTTAAATCTCAACTTCATTAGTCAAAAGTGGGTACGAACCCTAACTATGTTCACATTTTTTGGGTCGAATAATCTAGCCTCACGTTACAAGTGGAATAATATTCTTTACACAAGAAAAAAGAGATTTCAAAAGACAAGTAATATTATCTCATGCAGCGAAGAATAAAAACAGGCCACCTATAAGATGAGGAAGAAACAAGTGACTTTGACTCCAAAGAAAAGAGTTCAGGTGACCTAAAACTATTCGGATATTGAATTTGTTTTTGTTAACCAGGTGTTTTAAACTGAGCCCCAAACTAATCATGTGGTTATCTATATATTATCAGATTGGCCAAATATGTAAATCTACTGAATCAATTTTTGGCTTGTACATACATTTCATTGGCCAACCTAGTTGACAAGAAAGTTACCATGATATTGTAACGTCTCGACGGCCCACGACTAATGGGTCACCCACGCCTGTTTTCTCAGCCCGTGGATCACATTCCGTTCTAATGGTTGGTACGTAAATTTTTCCAAGGCTCGAAATCATTATTTACTGATCTTGCAATCACCACCCGACTTTTCTCCGTGTTTTGGCCTCATTCACACGATATCGCGAATCACTTTCCTATAGGTCACCCATTCTTTCACTAATCCAGCATAAGCACGCTTAACCCTGAAGTTCTAAACGGATACTCCAACATAAGCACGCTTAACCCTGGAGTTTTAAACGGATATATGACGAAAAAGATAAGTCAACTTTGATAGCATAGGTAGTCAAATCAATTTTTTTTAAAAAAAATTCATATATCACAACTCGAGATATTACAGATATATTATCATCTCTCAGGATAGTCAGGTCAGGAGAAAACAATAGTTGTTGTATTGTTTCAAGATAGAGGAAACTTGTGGGAGAATCAAACTGTGGATTATAACTAGTTACAATATTTACAGAGCTAAATCGCTGAAGAACAAAATATAACATTTAACTACTTCTTTGCTTGGTTTCGCATTAAAACTTTCATCATACAATTGTCAGTCATACATGACTTTCTTCTTCTTTTTAAAGGTCATCATTGGTTTTATCAGTTACTAATAGTTTAAGACTTGTCATGTAACATAACACCATATCTAATGTATTAGAATGTATCAGGTTCAGTACGAACCGGTTACCAGAGAAGTCTCTCAAGTCACACAATCAATCAGTCTAAAAACGGATAACTAATATGTTGGGTGAAATTCATACCAGGGTCTGAGAACTAAATGATGAAAGCAAGAACAAGGAAGACAGTGACAAAATAAGAGACAACAACATAAACAAACGTCACCTAACACTGTATGAGCAATGCAGCACCTTCGAATCTACAAGTACCAATTCTCTTCTTTGTCTTCAATCTAAACTCTTTTCACTAAAAATACAATCTTTATCTGTAAAAGGTTCCTAAATGCAAAAGAACTCAAAACATATAGTGATGATAGAAACAACAACAACAACAGAGTATCAAGTTGATATAAGGTAATGCCATCTTACAATGTAGGAACAATAGTAAAGGCTGCATCTTTAGATCTCAAATGATGACAAGTTGACAACAACAACAGAATATCAAACTGATTTAAGGTAATATCATCTTACAATGTAGGAACAAAAGTAAAGACTGCAACTTTAGATCCCAAATGATGGCAACAAAAACAGAATATCAAATCGATTCAAGGTATAATGTGAATCTTACAATGAAGGAACAATCGTAAGGCTGCAGCTTTAGATCTCAAATGATGACAACAACAACAGAATATCAAACTGATTTTAAGGTAATATCATCTTACAATGTAGGAACAATAGTAAAGGCTGCATCTTTAGATCTCAAATGATGGCAATAAGAACAGAGTATCAAATTGATTTAAGGTAATGTGATCTTACAATATAGGAACAATAGTAAAGGCTGCATCTTTAGATCTCAAATGATGGCAACAAAAACAGAGTATCAAATCGATTTTCAAGGTACAATGTGAATCTTACAATATAAGAACAATGGTAAAGGCTGCATCTTTAGATCTCAAATGATGGCAACAAGAACAGAGTATCCAACTGATATAAGGCAATGTGGGAACAATCGTAAAGGTTACATCTTTAGATCGAATCTACAATCAGAACCCTAAACCCAGAAACAGAGTTTACCACTATGAATGAACTCAAACTCGTCCGGCGACAACGGAAGCAGCAGCAGAAGTAGCGGCAGAGTTACCAATGAACGATAGCAACCCAGCATTAGCAGGCTCCTGCTCATCCAAGAACAAATCATCAGGAACCCTAAACGCACCGTGCAAGCAAACCATCGCCACACCAACAGTCAACGCCGAAGTCAACAGAGACCCAACACTCGTCATAAACACAACCACAATTGTTGTCACAACGAGACCAAGCAACGTCTCACGATCCGAGAAGCTGCGTCCGAAGAGAACCAAAGGCTGGTCAGAAGATCGGAACAGGTAGAGGAACATCCACCCGGCGAGGAGAGAGAGGAGGACGAGGAGTGAGAAAGGGTGTGAGAGGAGGGAGAAAGCGAGGACTAGGGAGATGATTGCGGAGTAGTTGACTTTGAAGTAGGAGAGGTTCTTGCGGATCCGGGAGAAGGAGTCGGTGAGTGAGTCGGGTCGGGCGAATGAGTTTCGATCTATGAGTTCCATCCATGGGCGGCGTTGTGAGAGGCTTTCGCGGAGAGAGGTGGAGAGACGGGAGAGGAATGTGCGGAAGGGGTGGGGTTGGGATTGAGTGGCTTGTTGGTTGGTGACGGGGAGAGTCGCCGGAGAAGACATTTGTGTCGGTGAGTGTGTCTGTGTGGGGCGGAGTGGGTGAGAGAGTGTGGAAAGTGGGAACTGAAGTTGAGGCAAAACCGTGTTATTGAAAGTGAGGCCTAAATGTATGGGCCTAATATTGTTGGATCAGCCCATTATGTTAAGTACAAACGGGTAATTCTGTTAACATTTAATCATTTAGTATGAGAAAATGAAATCATACAATTACAAACATAGAAAAGTTCTATTTTCACATTATTATTGGTCCATCAAACAATATGAAATTGCCTTTACGAAACATATTATAGTTAGTTTCCTGCATTTTTGAGAGTTTGATTTTGTTATATTTGTTTGAAAATCAATCTTGAGATTTTAGAGACTGTAAAAATTTAAACATAAATTTTTATAACTTTTATTGTTATTTGTATGTCATTATACTTACATATTAATTTAAAAGTATTAAGAATTAAAATGAATGTTTTATCCATATACTCATGGACCTTCTTATTCGATCATAATTAGTTTGTTTCAATAAAACTTCATTTGTTCCTAAAATATTTATATTTTAGAAAAAATAGTTTTTATATTTTCAATATAAAAATTCATTATAAATTATAATTTAAAAATAAATAAATTGTATTAATTAAAAATTATGTATTGGTAATTCAGATTTATAAAACATACATCTTTATAAAATAGAAGAAGAATTATTTATATATTTTTATGAATATATAATATTATTTATAAATCATTTTTTTAATACGAATGGAAGTGGAAAAATATCTTGGTATATAAGAATAATAAAATGGCATATAGTCCCTAGTTATTTTTCGTTGTCATTGTCTATAATATTTTTCTTCAACGTTGTCCATACTTTTTTTTCTGGTTATAAAATTGATAAACCTAACAAAAACGAATTATACAGACAAATTGAAGCGATATATAACAAAATTAATACGACGAAAAACCAGAGCCACGTCTTTTCATGGGAGATGGACAATCAAACTAAACTAGTGTTGTGTCTACTCATGTCTCAGCTCTAGCGAAGCAATAAGCTGACGTGTACCAAAAAATGAAGCCCACGACCAATGGGCTCTTCGCTTCTCAATCTTCTTCCACCTTCACGGCTCCGAGATTCCGCGGCCACCTTCCGATTACCTTCACATCCTCCAACCACCACCACCACAAGAATAAGAAGAATCTCTCCAACGTCATCACTCTCTCCCTCCCCTCCGATGATTCCTCCTCCTCCCGAGTCGTCTCCTCTCGCCGCGCAATTCTCGTCGCACCACCGCTCCTCGCCGCAGCTATATCCTTATGGCCGTCTGTTTCCTCAGCCGCGGGGGAAATCTCTTCAGTCGTGGCGGATACTATACAAGAACCAGCAGCTATTCCTCCTCCTCCTCCTCCTCCGCCGCCGCCTGTAGAGGAGATAACTTCGAGAATCTATGACGCGACGGCGCTAGGTGAGCCGATGGCTGTTGGGAAAGATAAGAAGAGAGTGTGGGAGAAGCTTCTGAACGCGAGGATTGTGTACTTAGGCGAGGCGGAGCAGGTGCCTACAAGAGACGATAAAGACCTTGAGCTCGAGATAGTGAGGAATTTGAGGAAGAGATGTGTGGAGAGCGAGCGTCAGTTATCTCTAGCGTTGGAAGCGTTCCCTGTTGATCTCCAGGACCAGTTGAACCAATACATGGATAAGAGGTTTGAGTCTAGTTTCATTTTTGTTGCTTTTGTCTGTGTTAGGACTGAGCGTTCTGGTACCAGTTTAGTAGGTCGGAATCTTGTTTTCGTGTTTTGGGGTTCAGCCTAGCCGGCTTCAGTCGGGATAGTTTGGTTAATAATACTTTGAGTTTGGATAAGTTTTATGATACTTACTAAGATTAATTTTGGAGTCAAGTTCAGTTCGGATTCGGTTAATAATACTTCGGGATCATCAAAGTTCAGTTCGGATTCGGTTAATAATACTTCGGGATCATGTATTTTAGGGTAATATCAAAATAAACATGAAGTTAGTATTTAAATTACTTATTTTAGTAAACTCATTTCAGCTACTAATTTGAATTTTAGGGTCCGTTTTTCGGGTATCTCGGTTTCGGATATTACCCAATACTTAAAATACCATCCCACAAGATCCGTTCGGATATTTTTTATAGTATGGATAGGATACTACTGGATTTGAGTTACTAGGTTTGGATCTTAGGTTCAGTTACAAATGTCCTGTCCATGCTTACTCTGCATATTAACTCCAATTCTTGGATTGGTTGCAGGATGGACGGAGAGGCATTGAAGTCGTATGTATCACATTGGCCAGCTCAACGTTGGCAAGAGTATGAGCCTCTCTTAACTTACTGTCGCGAAAACGCAGTTAAACTCATTGCTTGTGGCACTCCTCTCAAGGTAATCTCTTAATAGTAAGATGGTAGCTTTACTTAGAGTATGCATCTTTCATGATCATTTCATTTACTTGATGCAGGTTTTAAGAACTGTCCAAGCTGAAGGTATCCGTGGTCTGTCAGAATCTGAGAGGAAACTATACACTCCTCCTGCAGGTTCCGGGTTTATCTCAGGGTTTACTCCCTTCTCACGTAACTCTTCACTCAACATGAATCCCCTCACACAGATTGTTCCATTTGGACCAAGCTCTTACCTGTCGGCCCAAGCTAGAGTTGTTGAAGACCATACAATGTCACAAGTTATCTTACAAGCAGTTGCAGATGGAAGTGGGACTGGTCTGCTGTTAGTGGTGACAGGAGCAAACCATGTTGAGTATGGGTCAAGAGGAACGGGGTTGCCGGCTAGGGTCTCAAGGAAGATTCCGAAGAAGAGTCAACTTGTTGTGTTGCTTGATCCTGAAAGACAGTTTCTGAGGAAAGAGGGTGAATCTCCTGTTGCTGATTTCTTGTGGTATTCTGCGGCTAGACCCTGCAGCAGAAACTGTTTTGACAGGGCAGAAATTGCTCGGGTGATGAATGCAGCTGGTAGGAGCCGTAATGCTCTTCCTCAGGTAGAGTTTCTATGATTGCTTTAATGAGATTGCCTCTGTGTGATTGATACTTACTGCATCTGATAATGATTTTAGCAAGGTTCTAAAAGTCCGTCTAGGCTGCAAATCCTCTACAAAACACCAAACTTACCGTCTAACTATTTTTTGAACATTAGTTTTTAGAGTTGACTCTAGAGTTAAGTTTATCTTTTTCTCTCACTTTGCTTTTATGTCATAAGTTTATCATGACAGAACCTATTCTATTGTTTTGCAGGACATTCAAAAAGGATTAGACCTTGGTCTGGTGTCACCTGAGATTCTGCAGAACTTCTTTGATCTTGAGCAATATCCTCTTATTGCAGAGCTTACACAAAGGTTCCAGGTACATCCATTGCAGAAGATATTCTGTTAGTAGTTTAGTGAGACTTTGTCTTTTGATCTTCTGTGTTACAGGGTTTCCGAGAAAGACTGTTAGCAGATCCCAAGTTCCTAAACAGATTAGCCATTGAAGAAGCTATATCAATAACAACAACACTTGTAGCACAATACGAGAAGCGGAAAGAAAACTTCTTTGAGGAACTAGACTATGTTATAACTGATAGCGTAAGGGCATCAGTTGTTGACTTCTTCACAGTTTGGCTGCCTGCACCAACCTTGTCTTTCCTCTCATACGCTGATGAGACAGCTAGACCAAACAGCATAGACGCACTAAGAGGCCTCCTAGGATCCATACCCGACAATGCGTTTCAGAAAAGTCTTGGTGGAAAAGACTGGACCCTGAATCTTAGGATTGCTTCAGTTATTGTCGGTGGCTTGAAGCTTGCTGGTGTTGGTGTTGTTTCTAGTTTTGCAGCTGTGGGATCTTCAAATGCTTTGTATGCTATACGTAAGTTTATTAAACCAGAGTTGGCTGTTTCTGAGCAAACAAAGAGGTCTCCTATGCTGAAGACAGCCGCTGTCTATGGAGGTTATCTTGGAACATCTTCAAATATTCGTTATCAGGTAAGATATGTCCACTATATAATCACATGAATATGTTATGCTTTTGGATCTTGTCCAAGGACACTTTGTTATGAGTCTAAAACTAAATTTAATTTCAATTTTTTGCAGATAATTGCTGGTCTAATAGAACATCGCATCTCTGATGAGCTTTCTTCTCAGCCTCTACTTGTAAACATGATTTCATTTGTGGTCAGAGTAGCTAACTCCTACTATGGAACTCAGGTCAGAATCAGGCCTTGTGCTAACATCTCTTATTGATCTTTTTTTAAAAATTAATTCCAATTTATTTCATACAAATGCAGCAATGGATTGATCTTGCACGCTCTACGGGTCTGCAACCTCAAAAAAGTGTCACGGCTTCAAATCAAATCCCAGAGGCTTTGAGCCAACCTACAGTGGAGATTGTGGAATATAGTAGTAGTACTACTACAGAAGAGGCAACTATGGATGATCTCAAGAATCAATGATTTTTATGCGGCTATTCTTACTAGGTACCAAACTGGTAAAATGTGTATAAAAGCTTTTGATCGTCTTGGAGGGAAAGTATATTATCTTCATATGAGTTGTATTTTTGTAACTTAGCTTCTGTGAAATAATGGTTCATTAATGAATGAATATACTTTCTTCAAACTAGTCATGTTGATCTGCCATCATTGCTCAACAACATAAACTATATGATTATTATGAATCACTATTATTAAAAATGTTGAGATCCAAGCAAGATCCACTCCATTTCAGGTCAGCAATGTCTTCAAGCTCCTTCATCATATCTTGTGTAAGATGATTCTTCCAATCTCCAACCACACCTTTCCTAAAGAACATCTCATACTTAGTTCCACTCCAGTGAACTCCTTGTCCTCTTTCTTTACTTGAATTTCACAACCTTCTCCACCATCGTCTTACACCCCAAGAAGTCTGCGATCCTCTTCACGTTTTCTTCAGGCTGTCCTTTTAGATCTTCGTACGTGATGAACAACACACGGTCTCGGTCTCTTGCTTCCCAGAACTCAAGTACGTGGTCGAAGTAGGGACCAGCCGGGACAAGCCCTTTGCAGAAGTCATCAAAGGCTTCTTGGATCGTGATCTCTGTCCCGAACTTGTTGTTGTAAAGATGCCAGAGAGAGACAAAAGTGTCTGCTGGGTGGCGAGTTATGTAAATGAGTTTGGTCCCTAAGAGCATCTTTATTGGAGTATACTACATGGTTTCTTAATGGTGGGTCCCATGGTGGGGCCCACCTTTTTTTAAAAAACCAGTTGCCAAATATACCAAATAAGAACCGATTATATGGGAGTTTTAACACTGTTTGCGGACCCCACTGACACGTGGCGGCCCGCAATTGGTTCACTTTTTAATTTTTTTTTTTTTTTTTTTAAACAAGAAAAAAAAAAAAAGAGAAACCCACTTGGGTTTCTCTGGTTAAAGATGCTCTAAGGTCATGACAGTCTCAGGCAAAAACGAGAGAGGAAGATGAGTGTTGAACACTCTAGGAGAAGAGATCTTTGTTATGTCCTTTGATGGGTTTTCACCGAACAACTCAATCTCCAAAAAGGGTACAACCTCGTGGGGGTTGAGGTTGTCTAGATGGTCATGGTGGTCGTGTATGGTTGAGCTATGTCTGAGAATGGATGACGTTAGAGCTTTGAGCCAAGTGGTGCCTGTTTTAGGGAAAGAGGCGAGGATTATATCGGAAGGAAGAGGTGTGTAGTGTTCTCTAATGGCTTCAGAGGCAGTGATGAACTCTGGTTTGAACCAGAAGCCTTTGTGTCTGATGCGTTGACCGTCGACCCACCACTTGGCTTGTGGTGGTGGTGAGATTAGGTCTTCTTGTTGTTGTGGAGTGTCCATGAAGAAAGAGATGTCTTTTGAGATTTGAAGTTTGAGAGTAAGTCAATGACTCATAGAGGCTTTGCTCAGAAAGAAACAAGTAGCATAATATATCTTGGCTCATAGAAACACGTAGAAGGTGTTTTTAGCCTACACTCGGCACATTCACTATACATATATTCTATACACATACAATATATTATCTTTTTCTGTCATACAAGAGTCTTATTGCTAAAATAAAGAACAAAAAGGTTCAAGTTTAGTGGAGGTTCTGTTCAATTATTCCAGTTTATGTTAAATAATCACACTGTTTGTGGTCCATCTAGTGTACTTTACCAACTACTTTGTCTTTTTAAATACCCCTATAGTACATAATACAGCTAAAATGTTTCAACTTGGAAATGCAGAAAATATAGTAACAATATTGGATCATTAAAATATTCCATTGTAAGATGTGTATATACATGATGTTATAGGAATCCTATGTTTGGTGAGACATATCACTAGTATAGATAGCAAATTGCAAATATTCACTAATCATAGTTGACAAAGAAAAATCATATTCAGTAGATGTTGTCTTCCATATGCATCGTGCAAAACAGAATGGTGTAAGCTGGGTTAATAGACCTTTTGATTCGATGTTTTTGTGAACTTCAGATAACGTTGGGGTCGAACCAAAGGTGTCATGCTATCAAATTCATTGACAACATCTTTCTCATTAATGGCCCCAGCAATGCACTGTTCATTTTATTCATAGAGTCTAGTGTTATTGGTTTATAGATTTTCACATTCTCAACAAATTCTAGTTTTATTGGTATAATGATTTTATAATTCTATACAAAATCATTTGCTGTTTTAAAAAATTAGATTTTTATGATTCGATCTATCAATACTATAAAGTTAATGTTATTACTTTATAACTGATTGAACTTTTTTAAAAAATGAAATGTAATTAAATAACTGTTTTATATTCTAATACTACTTTTTTGATTGAGATACTAAATATTTAAAAAGTATTTATAAACTCAGATGCTCATAATATCTTGCAGCCATGCATGGTGATGGCTGAGTCTTCCTGCTGGTTCACAATTTAGATACAAATGGTGTTCATGGGCCTTGATATACACAACTTTATAATGGGCTTTTTTGTTATTAAGCAACAAGATATGTATTCACATTGTTTTCATAATATTTTGCAAATATCTAAAAACGAAAGCGTTCACGACAAAAGCTTATATATGATAACGATGCCACCTCCCTTTGACATTGCCATCTTCCTCCTCGAACAAACCAAACCAAATCAAATCAAATCAAATCAAATCATCCCTCTCATCGCCGCGACTTTTCTGTTAATTATAACTCCGGCGGTTGAAGGAAGATGACTCCGGCGATTAAAGCGCCTCTCTTACCTAACCAAGAACCTTCAACATCATCATCAATACCCGAGGAAAAACATGGCTCCTTCGCCGGAGCTATCTTCAACGTCTCCACGAGCATAGTCGGAGCCGGAATCATGTCGATTCCAGCTGCGTTCAAAGTTCTCGGCGTGATACCATCTCTATCGATAATCGTGATCATAGCGTGGCTTTCTAACGTATCAGCTGGGTTTCTGATGAAATCCACGGTGGCCGGAGACGCGACGACTTACGCCGGCGTGATGAAGGAGTCGTTCGGGAAACCTGGATCCGTAGCTGTTCAGATTATTACGATGGTTGTGACTTTTGGGTCAATGATCATTTTCTCGATTATTATAGGTGAATTTTTAGTCTCTTACGAATCTTAAAACTCTTGAATTGGTTTGGTGACTTGTTGATATGCTTTGAATCCGTTGAACCGGGTATTAGCGCTGGGATAGCCGGTTTACAGTTCGGGTCGGTTTGTTCCGGTTTCTGGTTATTTGGGTTGGGGTTGTCTATGACCTGTGGAACCAAACATTTTTTTTGGATAAGTTAGGATTGGGTTTCTATTGTTTTTTAGTTATAAATGGTTCAGGTTTAAAGTCAAGAAAGGGACAAAATTCTGAATATTAATATTCGGGTAATTCACAGTTTTAATTAATTTTTAGAAATTTTATTTACATAGTTTTAGTTATTTGAAAAAAAAAATAGGACAGCACTAATTTTTTTTTTGTCACAACAATAGGCTTTTAAAAAAAATAACTAAAATTTTTTTTGTTAAAATATGAAAATATACATTTATATCTCCTAGGTTTAACTAATTTGAATTTAGAATTTAGATTTTATGAGGTAGATTTTTGAAGGTGAGTTTAAGATTTTGAAAAATGAAAAATAAATATTAAATTTTTTAAAATAAAAATGACAATTTTAGTTTTTTAGGACGATATTGATGATTAAAAGTTAAAATACTTATTTGAGAGAAATTGTATTTTAAAACTAAATAATTAATAATTTAGATAAATAGATTATATTTGGGATATTGTGTTAATCAGTTCGGTTTTCAAGTTTAAAGAAATAGAAATTGTGAAGTGTTTTTTAAGTTTCTGTCCGGTAACACTTGGATTCCAGATTAAATGCGCATGATTACCCAGTAGCCAACAGCACGGAGATTTTGGTATTCGGTCAACTGAGTCAAGGTTTCCTGGTCTTTTAGTACCTGTTATAATAATGTTTTTCTTTTCTCTTAGGTGATGTTCTCTCCGGTAATGAAAATGGTGGTATTGTACATTTGGGTCTTCTTCAAGGATGGTTTGGTTCTCATTGGTGGAACACGAGATTCTTTAGTTTGTTGTTCATCTTTGTCTTCCTCTTCCTTCCTTTAGTCTTATGCAGACGCGTTGGTACGTTTCTTAAACCAAATCTTTTAATAAGACCTTGCATTTGTTGTTGTTCTGATGGGTTTTGTATGTTCTGTTACTTCTGTAGATAGATTGGCTTTAAGTTCTGCAATCTCGTTCCTGCTTGCGTTACTCTTTGTTGTCATTAGCTCAGTGCTAGCGATTGTCGCACTCGTGCAAGGGAAAACAAAGAGTCCAAGACTCTTCCCTGATCTCAACAATGGAGGACAGTCATTCTTCAACCTTTTCACTGCTTCCCCTATTATTGTAACAGCCTTCACGTTTCATTTCAATCGTAAGAACCGAAAAATAGATCATTTACTCTTTTTCTGTTGATTCTGAAGTTATGGTAATGTTCTGCAGTCCATCCGGTTGGATTCGAGCTCAAAGATCCATTGCAAGTGCTTTCAGCAACAAGGGTCTCTGTGATTCTCTGCGCTACCATCTACTCAGCGACTGGTCTCTTCTGTTACCTTCTCTTTGGAGATTCCACTATGACAGATGTTCTTATGAACTTTGATGAAAGCTCCGGTTCTTCAATTGGTTCGTTATTAAACGATGTTGTTAGAGCCAGCTACGCGATTCACCTCATGCTTGTGTTTCCTCTGCTCAACTTCTCTTTGAGAGCCAACTTGGACGAACTCTTGTTCCCTTTGAAGATCTCTTTAGTGAATGATAACAAAAGATTCTTTGGACTCACTTTTCCATTGCTCATATCTTGTTTCTTGGCTGCTATTGCTATACCGGACATTTGGTACTTCTTCCAGTTCTTGGGATCTACTTCTACTGTCTCTATAGCATTCATCTTTCCAGCTGCAATTGTCCTAAGGTATGACTCTTTTAGGAATTACTTTTCTATACTTCAAGGTTCAACTCTGATGTGGTGTTTTTGGAAAACTGGAAGGAATGTGAATGGTATCTCAACATTAAGAGAGAAGGTTGTTGCTTCAGTAATGCTTGCTCTTGCGGTTGCCACAAGTCTCATCGCCATTTCGACAAACATATACACCTTCACTGAAACAGAAGAAGCATGAAAAATTTAAGCACATTCTCTTCAAGAATCTGTACGATGGTAGGAGCTTCAAGCTTGCATTGTATTTTTTTCATATCAATGTAAAATAGGTTGTGAATGAGTGGTGTAATAGCAACTTTAAGGAATTGGAATGTGTATACTGGGGGAAAGATTGAATCAAACAAACAAGAAGATAAAATATCATTTCTTTGCTTATTTGCCAGCTATATGGAAATGACAGAAGATAATGTTTACAAAATTATCCAATGATTGAAGCAAAGACTAAAACCAAACTCAATGTTAAAACTTAAAACACAACATATATTAGCTCCTTTTTTTCAGACAAGCCATAGACAACGTGATAATAGTTCCTAGATCCTTCGCAAATCATATGATCATAGCAAGAACTCTAACATAACCTGCTTTGTTCACAGTAAGCAAATAAGTATTTTAACAAAGCAAATCGAATACAAACATGCTTTGTTCACAGTACGCATTTTATTATAATTACTTAATAAAAACTAATACTCTAAAAATCGCTAGGACATAGATAGGTGTCTAATAAATGATTATTATTTAGACGGACGTTTAGACTGCCACATAAACCAATTTCTAAAAGAAGAAGAACATAATCTAGAAAGATAATATAGATCTTTCATTTGAGATAATCTAAAACTTTTTTTCGAAATCCCAAGAATTGAATGAGCTGATTGAACGAAAGAGCCAGAAATGAAAAGGTAATCTTAAATTCTTTTATTCAAAAACTCTCTTGCTGTTCTATTACAAGACATTGCATATATATAGGAAATCTATCTAGGGCAAATGGTCTCCTCTTCTTCATCTTGTAGCACAGCAAACCTATTTGCTGTTGTCCTTTGCTGAGCTGTAGTATTTGCTTTTGCTTTTACGGATGCCAGTCTTGCATTACCGTTTGGGTGAGCTTGACTGATGTTTTGTTTGTCTTGTGTGCAGGACACGTGAGCTGGAGATGTAGTTGGGCTGCTTTGTGTTTGGACACTCTTGGGCTTGGGCTCATTTCTAATACTGATGATCATTATGGTGACATTATTCTTTTCAGAGAGCACCGGAACCATCTCAAGCAACTCTTCAGAAATTTGATCGCGATCATTACATTCCAAGCAAACGACCATCTTCTCTAATGTCTTTGTGTGTTTAAACATAAGTTCCATGAACAAAGCCACGTGCTTCGACTCTATATCCCAATTTGTCAGGTCTTCAAAGACCCTCGCTTCCACACTCCAGCACTGATCCAAATTCAAGCTTTTCGAATTCAAGTAGATGTCAATAAACTTCTCCTGTACATCAGAAAAGGTTTTAGATAAACCGGTTGCATGTCAATATTTCAAATTCTTATAGACTCGGCAGTAGTTAGAATGGTCAAGGATGATAAGAAAATAAAAGAGGGTTATGGAAAATATACACGTATGTAGTTGGAATCCGTTGTGTGTATTATTGTTAGCTTCTTCAGTTCACGTGAGTTTTGTAGCACCCTCACTATACCAGGGATTACATATTTAGTGATCTTTATCACAAGTGTCAAATTTTTGACCTTGAAGCTTGGAAACGGAGCACAACGGAGCTCGGCAACAGATAAAATCTAACAAGAAAATATATATATAGATACAGTAAATACCAAAACACATATCTCTACAAGAAAATAAAATAAAATAAAGCTTACGAAAAGTATTGAAAGACAAGAATCATCATTGCTTAATGATGAGCGTAGCTCTAACATCTCAACCCCACTCTACCTTTTTTTCTAATATTGAGTTTAGCATAAACAATTTCACTTCTTACTTTATTTTCTACTCTATAATAGAATAAAAATGAATTTACTCTATAATTAGGATAATCTATTTATTTTTACTCTAAAATAAAGTATTATTGGAGTAAAACCCATTCTATTATTGAATTACTCTATTTTGAAGAGAAAAAAAAGTAGAATGAACCATTAGAAATTGTCTAGGAGAGTGCATATAACATTGATTTATTGGAAATCAAAGCCTAATGAAGAAAATTTAATAAAGAATTTAATTAAAAAATCATAGTTTTGAAGCTTATGTCTATGTATATAATTTCTAAGAAATTAGAGGACAAAGACCAATGTCTTATTTGTTTGTGCTCATATCCGTCTCTACCTGCTTCAACATCTAGCTATTAGAGAACGAAATAATGTACATTTGTTTTTTCTTTGGAATATACGAATCACATACCTTAAGAAAGTTTTCCCCGAATGTATGTTTTTCTACATTTTGCAACTTCTCTAGCATCTGTACTTGAAGATAATCAGCTTCCAGATCAGGTTCAGAAAGGTAAATCTCTAGTTCAACTTCATTTAAAGAGGAGACATCAACTAAAGTACATGGTAGCCGAGCGTTTCTCAATCTGAGACAACGAATATTCGGTGCAACAATCTGCAATGGACCCGGAAACCAAATGTCGCTGTTGATGTCTAATTTTCTCAGACTCAACGATTTGCTGAGATCAAGAACCATCAGTTCAATGTCAAAAGACAGGGATAAGCTTTCGAGAACTGGACATCCAGATATAATCCTATCGATGCATTCGCCATCGAGCTTGAAAGAAGTCAAGGACAGCATCTTCAGAGATGTCCAAGACACGTAACTGATTTGCCTGATAGAGTTATTGATGTAGAAGAGATCAGGAATTTGATACTTCTCGTCAATATAATCAGAAACATCTAAAGACATTTTCTCCACGTTTCGGGACATAGCGAACTCGATCCATCTAACTGTGTAAGGACTATGGTATCTCAGGTCGGCCCGCAGCTTGAAACTCAACATCTTCCGAACCGTGTAGCGTTCTATGAATTTGTTGAACGAATCACCTTCCGGCCCACACCTATACAAATCTAAGTGGAGGCTAGGTGTACCGGACCATACATGCCTCCATCTTTTGGACAAGATACAAGTTCTGATGGCTATCTTGGTCTCAAGAGAGGAGAGGATAGTTTGGAGGATCGCATCAGGTAGTAAACTGATTGAGTCTACACCGTCGTGGCTATCCTCTCTTGCACCGTCTCCGTTTCTGCCTTCCTCTTCCATCGTAACTTATGATTTGCAGTAGTTTGTGGCCACCAATGTTTATACTTTATATCTACTTTATAGAAAACACTATATGATAAAAAATCTACAAATTAACTAATATATTTCTCATTCCAAATAGGTCAAATCTTTCAAATAACCCTTTTTGAAATTTTTGTCACAAAAATAGCACTTGAAAGAAAAAATGATCAAAATAGACCTTTTCTATTTTGAAAATTTTAATATTTTTTTTTTTAATTTTTAAACCTCAACTCCAAAACTCCTACCCCATAACTCTAAACCCTAAATTTAGATTAGTTAACTCAAATGTATAAATATATATTTACATTCTTTAATAAAGTCTATTTTGGTCATTTTTCTCTTTGGGTGTTATTTTTGGGACAAAAACTTTTTTAGGTCTATTTTGGTCTTTATCTCTTCCAAATATTCCTATATTTTTTTCTACTTTGATCTAAACAATTCTTAATTAAATGTAATTAATAAAATTAATATTTAGATTTTATTAAAAGATATGTATAAAAACAAACAATGGTCAGAGTGAATAATAGCTTTTACGGATTATCCTAAAGTTTTCAACAATTCTTACTTTATCATATAACTTATATTTGGAATAAAATATAAAACTATTAAGAAAATGGACCTTGTATTTTTAAATTTCTAGTAACCATAATTAATTAGCTTTTTCCAACACTTTTAATCATGTACTTTAGTAAAGATTAAGATCTTAATAAAATTCATCTTTACTCAACTGATGGTTCTAAATTATATTTTAAATCTGTTGTTATTCAATGAGTGATTTAAATTAAAAGTGTTATTCAACTTCCAAAGATCTTACTTTTCTATTTATATTGATTTCATATCATTTGTTATGGAGACTCATGAATAAATAAATGAAAAAAAATCTAAGGCTTATTACAAAAATTTAAAATTTACCAACTTAAACTATATTAAAATTTCAAAATTTGATATATTTAAAAAACATTAAATTATTGATTTTAAATTATTAATTGAATAACACTTCCTAATTAAGTTACTTTTTGGAAATAAATTTAGTCGATATAATATTATTTTATAATTATATTTAATAATATTTTTAGTAATGTAGCACATGATTAAATTTTATTTGTAATAAGAATTATGCTTTGATAGTATAGATTGTTCTTTAAAAATCTATTGTTATAATTTGATGTTCTTTAAACTATAAGTACTAAGTACACTAAAATATTAAATTACCCAATGAGGAGTTGTATAGGCTAATGAACACGAGATTCATATTGAAATTCGAAAGAAAATAATGTACTGTGAACGCAACTTTATTTGGAATATTATATGGGAGTGAGGGAAATTAAATCAAACAAATAAGACTATTAGAGGAATAAGTTAAGATAAATTTAATAAAAAAAATTGTCATTAAATAGTTTTCAAAGAAAAAAATGATTAAAATAAATTTTATTAAATTATATTCCCTCCGTTTCAAATTAGATGATGTTTTGGGAGATTTATATTGTTTCAAAATATAAAATGTTTTGAAATTTTAAGGTAACTTTTGAAGTATGAATCAAACAAACAAGAAGATAAAATATCATTTCTTTGCTTATTTGCCAGCTATATATATGGAAATGACAGAAGATAATGTTTACAAAATTATCCAATGATTGAAGCAAAGACGAAAATCAAACTCAATGTTAAAACTTAAAACACAACATATGTTAGCTCCTTTTTTTCAGACAAGCCATAGACAACGTGATAATAGTTCGTAGATCCTGCGCAAATCATATGATCATAGCAAGAACTCTAACATAACCTGCTTTGTTCACAGTAAGCAAATAAGTTTTTTAACAAAGGAAATCAAATACAAACATGCTTTGTTCACAATACGTATTTTATTATAATTACAAAATAAAAACTAATATTCTAAAAATCGCTAGCCGATAGTTAGACGTCTAATAAAAGATTATTGTTTAGACGGACGTTTAGACCGCCACATAAACCAATTTCTAAAAGAAGAAGAACATAATATAGAAAGGTAATATTGATCTTTCATTTGAGATAATCTAAAACTCTTTTTCGAAATCCCAAGAATTGAATGAGCTGATGATCACTATGGTGACATTATTCTTTTCAGAGAGCACCGGAACCATCTCAAGTAACTCTTCAGAAATTTGATCGCTATCATTACATTCCAAGCAAACGACCATCTTCTCTAATGTCTTTGTGTGTTTAAACATAAGTTCTATGAACAAAGCCACGTGCTTCGACTCTATATCCAAATATGTCAGGTCTTCAAAGACCCTTGCTTCCACACTCGAGCACTGATCCGAATTCAAGCTTTGCGAATCCAAGTAGGTGTCAATAGGCTTCTCCTGTACATCAGAAAAGGTTTTAGATAAACCGGTTGCATGTCAATATTTCAAATTTTAACAAACCTAAAGTGAAAGGATATGGTTCAGACTCGGCAGTAGTTAGAATGGTCAAGGATGATAAGAAAATAAAAGAGGGTTATGGAAAATATACACGTATGTAGTTGGAATCCGTTGTGTGTATTATTGTTAGCTTCTTCAGTTCAGGTGAGTTTTGTAGCACCCTGACTATACCAGGGATTACATATTTAGAGATCATTGTCACAAGTGTCAAATTTTTGACCTTGAAGCTTGGAAACAGAGCACAACGGAGCTCGGCAATAGATAAAATCTAACAAGAAACATATATATAGATACAATAAATAGCAAAACACAAATCTCTACAAGAAAAAGAAAAAAAATAAAGCTTACGAAAACTATTGAAAGACAAGAATCATCATTGCTCAATGATGAGCGTAGCTCTAGCATCTCAACCCTATTCTACTTTTACGCTAATAGAAAGTTTAGTGTAAATGTTTCATTCTTACTCTATTTTGTACTCTATAATAGAATAAAGATGAATTTACTATATAAAAAGAATAATCAATTTATTTTTACTTTAAAATAGAGTACTATTGTGCTCATATCCAGCCCTACCTGCTGCAACATCTAGCTATTAGATAACGCAATAATGTAGATTTTTTTTTTTGGTATACACGAATCACATACCTTAAGGAAGTTTTCCCCGAAAGTAAGTTTTTCAACATTCTGCAACTTCTCTAGCATTTGTACTTGAAGATAATCAGCTTCCAGATCAGGTTCAGAAAGGTAAATGTCTAGTGTAGCTTCATTTAAAGAGGAGACATCAACTAAAGTACATGGTTGCTGAGCGTTTCTCAATCTGAGATAACGAATATTCGGTGCAACAATTTGCGGTTGACCCAGAAACCAAATGTTTCTTTCGATGTCTAATTTTCTCAGACTCAACGATTTGCTGAGATCAAGAACCATCAGTTCATTGGCAAAAGACAGGGATAAGCTTTCGAGAACCGGACATCCAGATATAATCCTATCGATGCATTCGCCATCGAGCTTGAAATAAGTCAATGACAGTATCTTCAGAGATGTCCAAGACACGTAACTGGGAATTGTCAAACTACTACCCGAACCGTGAACACTGATTTGGCTGATAGAGTTATTGATGTAGAAAAAATCAGGAATGTGATACTTCTCGTCACCATCATTATAAACAGTCAAAGACATTTTCTCCACGTTTCGGGACATAGCGAACTCCATCCATCTAACTGCGTAAAGACTATCGTATTTCAGGTGGGCCCACAGCTTGAGTCTCAACATCTTGCGAACCGTGTAGCGTTCTATGAATTTATTGAACGAATCACCTTCCGGTCTACGCGTAAACAAATTTAAGTGGAGGCTAGGTGTACCGGACCATACATGTCTCCATCTTTTGGACAAGATACAAGTTCTGATGGCTATGTTGGTCTCAAGAGAGGAGAGGATAGTTTGGAGGATCGCATCAGGTAGTAAACTTATTGAGTCTACACCGTCGTGGCTATCCTCTCTTGCACCGTCTCCGTTTCTGCCTTCCTCTTCCATCGTAACTTATGATTTGCAGTGCTTTGTGGCCACCAATGTTTATACTTTATATCTACTTTATAGAAAACACTATAAGATAAAAAATCTACAAATTAACTAATATATTTCTCATTCCAAATATTCCTATATTTTTTCAACTTTGATCTAAACAATTCTTAATTAAATGTAATTAATAAAACTAATATTTAGATTTTATTAAAAGATATGTATAAAAACAAACAATGATCAGAGTGAATAATAGCTTTTACGGATTATCCTAAAATTTTCAACATTTCTTACTTTATCATATAAATTATATTTGGAATAAAATATAAAAACTATTAAGAAAATGGACCTTGTATTTTTAAAATTCTAGTAACCATAATTAAATTAGCTTTTTCCAACAATTTAATCATGTACTTTAGTAAAGATTAAGATCTTAATAAAATTCATCTTTACTCAACTGATTGTTCTAAATTATATTTTAAATCTATTGTTATTCAATGAGTGATTTAAATTAAAATTTTAAAATCTAGTGTTATTTAACTTTCAAAGATCTTACCTTTTTGTATTTATATTGATTTCATATCATTTGTTACGGAGACTCATGAATAAATAAATGAAATAAAAAATCTATGAGTTATTACAAAAATTTAAAATTTACCAACTTAAACTATATTAAAATTTCAAAATTTGATAGATTTTAAAAAAACATTAAATTATTGATTTTAAATTATTAATTGAATAACACCTCCTAATTAAGTTACTTTTTGGAAATAAATTTAGTCAATATAATATAATATAATATTATTTTATAATTATATTTAATAATATCTTTAGTAATGTAGCACATGATTAAATTTTATTTGTAATAAGAATTCTGCTTTGAAAGTATAGATTGTTCTTTAAAATCTATTGTTATAATTTGATGTTCTTTAAACTTTAAGTTCTAAGTACAGTAAAATATTAAATTACCAAACCCTTGAGGAGTTGTATAGGCTAATGAACACGAGGTTCATATTGAAATTGAGATTCGAAAGAAAATAATGTACTGTGAATGCAACTTTATTTGGAATATTATATGGGAGTGAGGGAAATTAAATTAAACAAATAAGAATATTAGAGGAATATCTTAAGATAAATTTAATTAAAAAATTGTCATTAAATAGTTTTCAAAGAAAAAAAATGATTAAAATATTTTTTTTTAAATTATACTTCCTCTATTTTAAATTAAATGATATTTTGAAAGGTTTATGTTGTTTCAAAATATAAGATGTTTTGAGATTTTAAAGTAACTTTTAAAGTTTGAATCAAACAAACAAGAATATAAAATATCATTTCTTTGCTTATTTGCCAGCTATATGGAAATGACAGAAGATAATGTTTACAAAATTATCCAATGATTGAAGCAAAGACGAAAATCAAACTCAATGTTAAAACTTAAAACACAACATATGTTAGCTCCTTTTTTTTCAGACAAGCCATAGACAACGTGATTATAGATCCTGCGCAAATCATATGATCATAGCAAGAACTCTAACATAACCTGCTTTGTTCACAGTAAGCAAATAAGTTTTTAACAAAGCAAATCGAATACAAACATGCTTTGTTCACAGTACGCATTTTATTATAATTACTTAGTAAAAACTAATATTCTAAAAATCGATAAATAAAAGATTATTGTTTAGACGAACGTTTAGACTGCCACATAAACTAATTTCTAAAAGAAGAAGAACGTAATGTAGAAAGGTAATATAGATCTTTCATTGAGATAATCTAAATCTCTTGTTCGAAATCCCAAGACTTCTTGAATGAGCTGAGGATCACTATGGAGACATTATTCTTTTCAGAGAGCAGTGGAACCATCTCAAGCAACTCTTCAGAAATTTGATGGCGATCATAAGTTTGCAACCAAACGACCATCTTCTCTAATGTCTTTGTGTGTTTAAACATAAGTTCCATGAACAAAGCCACGTGCTTCGACTCTATATCCAAATGTGTCAGGTCTTCAAAGACCCTCGCTTCCACACTCCAGCACTGATCCGAATTCAAGCTTTGCAAATCCAAGTAGGTGTCAATAAGATCCTCCTGTACATCAGAAAAGGTTTTAGATAAACCGGTTGCATGTCAATATTTCAAATTCAAACAAACCTAAAGTGAAAGGATATGGTTCAGACTCGGCAGTAGTTAGAATGGTCAAGGATGATAAGAAAATAAAAGAGGGTTATGGAAAAAATACCTCTAAGGGGCTGTATAATTCACTTGTAAGTATTATTGTTAGCTTCGTTAGTTCAGGTGAGTTTTGTAGCACCCTGACTATACCAGGGATTACATACTCAGAGATCATTGTCACAAGTGTCAAGTTTTTGACCTTGAAGCTTGGAAACGGAGCAGCTCGGCAAGAGATAAAATCTAACAAGAAACATATATGTAGATACAGTAAATACCAAAACACATATCTCTACAAGAAAATGAAAAAAAAATAAAGCTTACGAAAAGTATTGAAAGACAAGAATCATCATTGCTCAATGATGAGCGTAGCTCTAACATCTCAACCTCACTCTACCCTTTTTTCTAATATTGAGTTTAACATAAACAATGTTTCATTTCTTACTTTATTTTCTACTCTATAATAGAATAAAGTTGAATTTACTCTATAATTAGAATAATCTATTTATTTTTACTGAATAGAGTAATCTATTTATTTTTACTTTATTATTTGATTAAAATCCATGCTATTTTTGAATTACTCTATTTTGAAAAAAAAAAGTAGAACGAACCATTAGAAATTGTCTACGGGAGTGCATATAACATTGATTTATTAGAAATCAAAGCCTAATGAAGAAAATTTAATAAAGAATTAAATTTAAAAAAATCATAGTTTTGAAGCTTATGTCTATGTATATAATTTCTAAGAAATTAGAGGACAAAGACCAATGTCTTATTTGTTTGTGCTCATATCCGTCTCTATCTGCTTCAACATCTAGCTATTAGAGAATGCAATAATGTACATTTGTTTTTTCTTTGGAATACCCACACGAATCACATACCTTCAGAAAGTTTTCCCAGAATGTAAGTTTTTCTACATTTTGCAACTTCTCTAGCATCTGTACTTGAAGATAATTAGCTTCCAGATCAGGTTCAGAAAGGTAAATCTCTAGTTCAACTTCATTTAAAGAGGAGACATCAACTAAAGTACATGGTAGCCGAGCGTTTCTCAATCTGAGACAACGAATATTCGGTGCAACAATCTGCAATGGACCCGGAAACCAAATGTTGCTGTCGATGTCTAATTTTCTCAGACTCAACGATTTGCTGAGATCAAGAACCATCAGTTCATTGGCAAAAGACAGGGATAAGCTTTCTAGAACCGGACATCCAGATATAATCCTATCGATGCATTCGCCATCGAGCTTGAAATAAGTCAATGACAGTATCTTCAGAGATGTCCAAGACAGGTAACTGGGGATTGTCAAACCATGATGATAACCGCCAACAATGATTTTCCTGATAGAGTTATTGATGTAGAAGAAATCAGGAATATAATTGTTCTTCTGGGCATGACCATTACAAACATTCAAAGTCATATTTGTAGAATCGAGATCCAGCGAAAACACAAGGCACAAAGTAATTCCAAAAACACGTATCTCTTTTATTAGAAATCCTTAACACAATTTCTTACAAACTTGTTTGATCCGAATTACACGACTCGTCACGGATCGATTCCTAACACACCCAACTTGCGTGAACCAACCCCTGTTGATCACGTCTACAAATCACTCACTTTCTGAAACCCCAAAATCCCCTTTGTGTTTCTATGAGAATTACTACGTCAAAAGCTCTGACCTTAATTCTAGGAAAAACCAAGATATATAGGAAATAATCTTTTCCTATTATCTAATATATTATCTCCTATATTTTAGCATCACCAAATCTTCCAATTTGTGATTTAATATGCTTATTTAAAGCATATTTTCGTCATCCAAACATATGGAAATATTCCACATCATCACATCTTCATGTTTCCTTTTTATTCTCTGAAGCGTGTGTCACACCTCATTTTCCATGTGTAACACACATACACGAATCAAAACTCCACCACTGCAACAACGTATCAAGCTCCAAATTCTTGATCTTACATTCTCCCCCTTTTTCACTGAGTTTTACATCTCGATTCTACAAACACATCCATGTGCATCTTCAATAAACCCTAGATGCGTGCCTCTTCATGTCACCCCGTCTTCCTTTTTATACTTTAAGAGCATGTTGCCCTAATCTCACGTGGTTTATCTCCTAAAACTAAGGAGACTCCACCAATAGAAATATCTTCCATATATCCTATCTTTCCTTATCTTATTCTCTCGAAGCGTGTGTCACACCTCATCTTCCTTGTGTAACACAGAGCACGAACTATGTAAAAACTTATCAAGCTCCAATTTCTTGAGCTTACATTCTCCCCCTTTTTCACTGAGTTTAACAACTCTAGCTCACTAACTCTGAGCTCACAAACTCCCCCTGAATCAAATATCATATCCCCTTGCTTGAGTGAAAAACTCTGTGAAAACTTCATGGTATAGCATTAAACTTCATGGTGAAGATTGTGTCCAATGCTTTAGCATTAAACTTTGAAAACTTTTTCTCTGTTGCAGTACACTTTGTCTTTGGCTTAGGTGTCTTTAAACCATCTTCTAACATCACACATGGTTCTTCCCATCCAGTTTGAACAACTGTCCAGATATCTTCATCAGCTCCACGTAAGTTTGCTCTCATTCTGACTTTCCAATACCCATAATTCACGTCATTAAGCAACAACATATTATGTGCCAAAATCGCCATATTCTCTTCTCAGGATCTCACCTTGGTTTGAAGAATCCTCCTTCGTTTAGGTGTCCCGCTCTGATACCAATTGTAGAATCGAGATCCAGCGAAAACACAAGGCACAAAGTAATTCCAAAAACACGTATCTCTTTTATTAGAAATCCTTAACACAATTTCTTACAAACTTGTTTGATCCGAATTACACGACTCGTCACGGATCGATTCCTAACACACCCAACTTGCGTGAACCAACCCCTGTTGATCACGTCTACAAATCACTCACTTTCTGAAACCCCAAAATCCCCTTTGTGTTTCTATGAGAATTACTACGTCAAAAGCTCTGACCTTAATTCTAGGAAAAACCAAGATATATAGGAAATAATCTTTTCCTATTATCTAATATATTATCTCCTATATTTTAGCATCACCAAATCTTCCAATTTGTGATTTAATATGCTTATTTAAAGCATATTTTCGTCATCCAAACATATGGAAATATTTCACATCATCACATCTTCATGTTTCCTTTTTATTCTCTGAAGCGTGTGTCACACCTCATTTTCCATGTGTAACACACATACACGAATCAAAACTCCACCACTGCAACAACGTATCAAGCTCCAAATTCTTGATCTTACAATATTCTCCACGTTTCGGGACATAGCGAACTCGATCCATCTGTCTAAGTAATAATCCCTATCGCATTTCATGTAGACCCGCGACACCTTGAAACTCAACATCTTCCGAACCGTGTAGCGTTCTATGAATTTGTTGAACGAATCACCTTCCGGCCTACGCCTATACAAATCTAAGTGGAGGCTAGGTGTACCGGACCATACATGTCTCCATCTTTTGGACAAGATAGAAGTTCTGATGGCTATCTTGGTCTGAAGAGAGGAAAGGATAGTTTGGAGGATCGCATCAGGTAGTAAACTTATTGAGTCTACACCGTTGTGGCTATCGTCTCTTGCACCGTCTCCGTTTCTGCTTTCCTCTTCCATCGTAAGTTATGATTTGCAGTAGTTTGTGGCCACCAATGTTTATATCTTGTTTATAGAAAACACTATGCTGGGGAATATGATAAAAAAAATCTACAAATTAACTAATATATTTCTCATTCTAAATATTCCTATATTTTTTTCTACTTTGATCTAAACTATTCTTAATTAAACGTAATTAATAAAATTTATATTTTAAAATCTTACAAATTAAAAAGTATGTATAAAAACAAACAATGGTTAGAATGAATAATAGCTTTTTACGGATTATCCTAAAGTTTTCAATATTTCTTACTCTATCATATAAATTATATTTGGAATAAAATATAAAAACTGTTAAGAAAGTGGACCTTGTATTTTTTAATTTCTAGTAACCATAATTAATTAGCTTTACCAACAATTTAATTATATACTTTAGTAAAGATTAAGATCTTAATAAAATTCACCTTTATTCAAATGATGGTTCTAAATTATATTTTAAATCTGTTGTTATTTAAATTAAAACTTTAAAATCTAGTGTTATTCAACTTTCAAAAATCTTATTTTTTGTATTTATATTGATTTCATATCATTTGTTATGGAGACTCATGGATAAATAAATGAAATAAAAAATCTAAAGTTTATTACAAAAAATTAAAATTTACCAACTTAAATTATATTAGAATTTTAAAATTTGATAGATTTTTAAAAAACATTAAATTATTGATTTTAAATTATTGAGGAGCTGTATATAGGCTAATGAACACGAGGTTCATATATTGGAATTGGGATCCAAAAGAAAATATTGTACTGTGAATGTAATTTTATCTGGAATATTATATAAGAGTCGAGGAGATTAAATCAAATAAAAGAAAAATATTAGAGGAATATTTTAAGATAAATCTAATAAAAAATTTATTATTAATATATTTTGAGATAAAATTTAGGGAAAGTTTTTAAAAATACACAAACTAATTTTTATTTACTAATAAAATACATGAACTATTTTGGATCTCCGTTTAATACACGAACTAACTTGTGTTGCCTATTAAATACATAAACTTTTGAAATTCGTAGATTTTAGACGACTTTAACTACGTTTAACGGAAATGGTAACAGTGTTATTGTTTAACAAAACACGTGTTTAACTTAAATAAAAAATTTCTTAAAAATACACGAACTAATTTTTCATTTACTAATAAATACACTAACTATTTTGGATCTCCATTTAATACATGAAGTAATTTTTGTTTTGCATTAAATACACAAACTTTTAAATTTCCACATTTTACACATTGATTTAGACGACGTTAACTATGTTTTAAAAAAAATGATATGGTTAAACTGTGAAAAACATACTTACACTCAGTCAAAAACTCTCAAATTGATTGAAGCCTAATTCAAATTTGTTCTAATTCGAGTTTGACATCATAATTTGTTCTAACTTTTTTTTTTCAAATTCTGTTCTTTTTGTCTTCTTCATTTTAGTGTTCTTTTATATTGTTTCGAAGTGAAGTCGATTTCTTTGTCATGAAAAAAGACAAAAAAAATGTTTAAAATCGACTTCACTTCGAAATAGTATAAAAGGAAACTAAAATGAAGAAGAAAAAAGAACATTTGGAGAATAAAAGAGGACGAAACAGATCATAATGTCAAACTTGAATTGAACTAACTTGAATTAGGATTCAATCAATTTGAGAGGTTTTGACTAAGAGTGAACGTGTATTTCACAATTTCACCACATCTTCTTCTGTTAAACATAGTTGATATCGTCTAAACCGATGTGTAAAATGTGCAAATTTAAAAGTTTGTGTATTTAATGGGAAACAAAAATTAGTTCGTGTATTAAACGGGGATCCAAAATAGTTAGTGTATTTATTAACAAATGAAAAATTAGTTCGTGTATTTATAAGGAAATTTATTTATGCAAGCTAAACATGTGTTTAGTTAAACAATAACGCTGTCATAATTTCTGTTAAAAGTAGTTGACGCCGTTTAAAAAGATGTGTATAATTTACAAATTTTGAAAATTTATGTATTTAATGTACAACACAAATTAGTTTGTGTATTAAACAGGAATCCAAAATAATTTATGTATTTTATTAGCAAATAAAAAATAGTTCGTGTATTTTTAAGGATAAAATTTAAAATTTAAAATAATTAAAATAAAAAAATCTATTTTAGTTATTTTTTTTTAAATGTATTTGTTTGACAAAAATTAAAGAGAAAAATTATTTGAAAGATTTGGCTAGAATATCACTCTATCTCATTACTGATTTGTTATACTGAAACGACCGAAGAACATGTTTAACAAAACGTCCAAAGATGCCAAAGATTAAAACCAAACTTAATGTTAAAAAAAAAAAAAACAACATATATGAGTCGTCGGATAAGACAGTATCAGCTGCTGTTTCCCAAAAAAAGCTTTTTCAAACTAGCCGTAGACAGTGAGAAGAGTTACTAGTTCCTGCACAAATCATGATCAGATTAAGAACTCAACATTAATCTACTTTGTTTCACTGTATGAACTCATTTCTTTACAGAACTTACCTTCTAATGTTCTTTGATGGAACAAGTATTCCTCGCTTCTCCAAGCTCTTGAATCTATCTCTTGCAAGTGTGCAACATGCCTTTCAAAATAAAGAGAATGATCTCATCAGCAGATTCTTGTCTACCAACAAAAATCACAAAAGAGGGAACCAGGAGTATGTATATATATACCTTCAGTTTACGAAGTGACCCGGTCATCTCTTCTGTTAAGAGCACTTGAACAGGAGGAGCCTCATACTTGTGCTTTCCCAAACGAGGTGGACGTATCTTAAGCACTTCCTCCTTAGCGATGGTTTGTCGTATCTTTTTATTCAGTTTCTCCTTATCTTCTTCAGCTATTTCTTTTATGATCTTGGGCAAGCTACAAAATCAAATAGTAAGAACAAAATTTTGTGTATCATATTTTGAGCAAACTCATTACCTGTCAATCTCTTTTGATAACTTCTCTTTATGCTTTTCCTTTGTCTCCTCCTTTCGTAGTGCCTTTTGTCTAGCTCGCTTGTTCAACACCACACGAGTTACCCTCTTTGTCGTTCTTGCAGTTCTGCAGTAGAAGAATTACAATCTTAGCCAACGCAGCATGTAAAACAAAACAACAAGAGCTTACTTATTCCCAGCCTCAGACACTTCATTTTCTGTTTCATCTTCAGCTTCGCTACCATTGTCTACTCCAAGAAAGTAGGCACTCTTCCCATTAATTATTCTATTACATACACTCAAAAGACCAGCCTCGTCTTCAATGTTTGCGTCTCCACCATCAATAGTCAAAGGCACAGGCTCAGGTCCTAGCTCAGTTTTGTAAACTTTCTGCATTTCTTGAGCAACTGCTTCAGCCAACATATCCTGCAACATAACAAAATATTCAACTAGCTCAGAGGCCTGTGAGACTTAAATCTATAGTAAAGAGTGTAAACCTCGTGACTTTCAGCTGTAGGGTTGTATGAGCATCCTGCAGGATCAACTTCTACTGCTGGAATAGTCGATGTCATTTTCCAAATCTGTACAAACAAGACAAAAAGAGTTCAGTCTCAAAACCAAATCAACATTTTTTTTTTAATTACAGGGAGACATTACCTTTCTAGCGTTGCTCTCATGTTCTCCTGCAAAGAAGAGATTGAATCTTAACATCTCTACCCAAAAGGAACAAAAAGATTCAAAGGGAACCAAAGTAAACAAACCTTTATGATCATCACCCCACAGGTCCATCATTACAGAATCATCATCAACATTCTGCAAACAAGTAAAAAAAAAATCATATGAAATCAACCTCATTTCAAGACAATAACATCTATAAAATCATATGAAGGATCAATCTTTACTCACGTTTTGGGCTTGTTTAACAGCGTTTGCCTTCTTCTTACTGATCTTTGACTTGGGCTTGGAAGATGAGACCACCTGGACAAATGGGTTCTTCTTTAAAACACTGTCACACCTAAGCACTTTCTCTCTGTTCTTCTCAATCTTACGCTTCACCGGAAGGTCTGATACGAAAAACAAAACCTTAATAAAGTTTAACACTTTTGCTTTCAATAACATATAAAGATTACTCTTTTGCTTTCTATCACTGTGATGATTCTAATGTATCATAAAGGTGAATACTTTGCAGCTACACACTCAAAACCGTAGAACATGAGGGAGGTAAGAGTGAGAACCGTGAGATTTCTCGACGCGGAAGAGATCTTCGCTTGGAGCTGCGGAGAGGTTGCCACCGGAGAGAGCGTCTTTGGTGGTTTTCTCGAAGAAGTCTTCGATGTCCTCGGTGCTTATGTTAGCTCTCCATGCTTTTTTACCTTTCCTTGAACTCTTGGAACCCTTCCCCATCTCGCCTCTCTCTCTCTCTCTCGGCGGCGTGAAGGTTGGTTTGGAGTAGAAAGAGGAGGAAGGAGATATGCTTGAAGAAGAGGATACTTAGGGGTAGGGCTTAGACAGAATATAATGGGCCTTAAGATTCTCTAATTTTTATAATGGGCCTTAAGTACTTTGATGGGGCTTAAGTAACTCTAATTCTCGGAATCTCATTTTAGACAAATATATTCAATAATATATAGAGATAAATAGCAAAATAGAACTAAAAAAAAATTGTCTAATTTTTAATTTGAAGCTAATCCATCAAATCATTCTATACGTAAGGCATATTGTTAGGCATCAAGGTATTATATGATAAGTGTTTTCAGAGACGTGACTTTAAATTGGTGTTTGTTCAAAAATGTGATATATATACGTACTACATAGTCATGCATATACGTACACAGATCTATATATACGTATATTTAGTTCTAGAGAGAGATATGGAGGACAAGGAGAGATGATGAACAAGGAAAGAGAGAGAGGAGGTTATATCAGTGGGGTTGTGTTCATAAAGATCCCCGTGAGGAGTGTTTGGAGGCATCCCAAAATCGCAATTAAGAGTATGATTATCCCTAGCACTCCATTTGAAGTGTTTATTTCATTTTTTTTTCTAAAATAAAAATAAATCAATAACAGTGTAAGAACTAATACAAAATAGGTATTTAATTAAAGAATTTAATAGTTGGTTTTGGGAATGCTAGTGGGCCTTATCCCTTAAACAAGTCCCTATAGATATTCTGAATCTTTCCATGACGTTTTCCGGACCCGTGGGACTCTTATGTGGTCGCAGTTTACTGCGACTGTCGTGAACATTCCCATAAACAAGTTCAGAAACACCCGAGAAGCATGTTCTTAAGGTAATATTAGCTTACCTATAAGATATCATTGAGAAGGACACTGAGAGAAAATCCAAGGGTCAAATACGTATAAACCACTAATAAGAAAAGATTCTTTCTCACTTCCTATTACTCTCTAATTCTCTTGACTACAACATAGTCAGTGGCAAAGTGGTACACACTGTTAAAAACTGTTAAAGATAACGTTTCCTACAGATTACTTGAGTCGACGGGACCTTGTTGGTTCCACCATCATTCCAAGATTCCTAAGCTTTCTATTATTATGGCTCTCTGCTTCTGCCCTTTCATGTCTATCTACCACCATATACGCAAAGGTGGACATGCGTGTATTCATGGGCCAATTAAACAGAGTCTATCACGAAACAACGTTGCTTGTGGACCATTGTCTGTCTTTTTTAGGATGAGAAAAAAAAAGAAAATTTACTTACTCTATTCTAGGCCGGTGATGGATGTTGCCTCAACTTTCTTGCAGCTCAAATCCATGAATCTCATTGAAGTAAGGCTCTTTGCTTCTCGATAATATGTTGCCTTACGTTTTCCCTTTTGCTGCATCTGAAATATCAAAGATAAAGGGTAGCTAAAGTTAGATTTAGGAGGAAGAACTCATATACCTCACTAGTACAACAAAACTCCAACTACAAAATGAGAATCAGATTTAATTTGAGAGTAAGTTTTCTTTTTTTTAATCAAATAATGGACTAACTCCGGCGGATACGGGCCGGTGTATGGGCTTTATCTATTCGTATAAAATATAAACCTAGTCGAGTAGCATTATTTTTGATTCTAGCTTAGGGTTTGGTTTCAGAGGAATAACAAATCGAAGAGGTTAGGATCTCCATTTTCATCATATGATACGTTTTCTTTGGATTTGCGAATATTTGTTTACTGGTGATTTGTGTTTATATTGCTTATAACTAAAGTTTGGAGTTTAAAATTAATTTATTGGGGTCGTACGTGTGTTGATTTAGGGTTCCTTAGAGCATGATTATCCGGGGTTCTTAGGAGGGTTTCTTGCACTGTTTGCGTCAGTGGGGTCCATGAACAGTGCAAGAACCGCTTCTAAAAACTACTAAATAAGAACCGGTTTTAGAGAGTTTCTTACACTGTTTGCAGGCCCCACTGACACGTGGCGGCTCGCGATTGGTTTGTTTTTTAATTTTCTTTTTCTTTTTTTTTTAACCAGCAAAAAAAGCAAAAAAAAAAATTTAAGAACCCCCATTAGGGGTTCTAGGGATAATGATGCCCTTAGAGCAACATTAGTGGGAGAGCTTAAGGGTTGCTTAGAGAGGGTTTTTATAGGAGGAGGCCCACTAATTAAGAAAAACTATTGCCAAAAGCTTCAAAATAAGCATCTTATTTTCTGTGTTTTTTCTACTGTTCGCGGGCTCACTGACACGTGGCGGCCCGCGATTAGTTTATTTTTATTTATTTTATTTTATTTTTAAAGTTAGAAAAAAAAAATTTAAACACCCCATATGGAGTGATGGGTTAATCATGCTCTTAGTAAGGATGGATCGTGACAGTGGTTAGCCTGACCTTAAACCGACGCATGACAGCCTCAGAAATATTGAGACCGACCACAAGGTTCATTTTTTTTTTCTGTCTTGTTTTGTTTATGTTCGGTGTTTTTTTTCGTTTTGCTTAATATTGTTTTGTGTGTGTGTGTAAATTAGGGCTTGAATAGTAGCAATGATGGCCTTATTCGCTTAAGCAGCCTATCTTGTTACCAAGAGATGGCTAGGCTTGCTAATAAGGATCGTCCCTTTGACTCATCAACTCGACGCCGTCCCCTTTTCATTAGACAGGTGTACGATATGGTGGATGATCCTTCAACTGATTCAGTTGTCTCGTGGAGTGAGAGCGGCAAGAGTTTCATCGTATGGAATGAAGCTGAGTTCCTCGGAAATGTTCTCCCTAGATGCTTACCCTTCGATTACAAAGATATGACACCCCTCACCACCTGGTTGCTTGCCATTGGCTATCGTAAAGTTGAAGAATCTGAGCATTGGGAATACACAGCCGATTATTTGGTGAGAGGGCAGCCTCCCCACCCTGATGATACATCCCCATGCACTCCTGGGGGTCTTATGATTACCCCAGAATATGCCAGAATCATCGAGAGGTCCTTTGCTTCCCGGAAGGCTCCCAAACAATAAGCTCTCTCGGTTCGGTTCGGTTCGCTGGAGTTGCTCTGCTCTCGTGGTTGTTGTTGTTTTCTTTTGAAATTCGAAACAAACATTTTAAAAATATTAATATCCTAAGCCCTACTCCACAACCCACCTCTTATATATTTTTATATATTTTTTTGAATATTTTAACTCTTGGGGGCTATATTTTTGATAAAGACTTTTCTATGATCATTTTAGGGAATTTCTCTATTAATATTAATACCATAGTCGATTGAGTTTATGACCCTGATATTAGACTATGTTTCGGTTGATTCTTTGAGTGCAAAATTTTGACCAACCCTAATAAAATGTTGTAGAAAGGAAACATAAATAAAGCCAATTGGATTTACTCTTATGTTCAAAGCATTTAAATTTTATAAATTAATAAAGTTATATGTTACTATTTTTTATATAATTTTAAATATTTTTATACAAAGAATATTGATTTCACGGTGTTTTATACTGATTAAACTTTATAAGTTTAAGTTTCGTGTATTTTATTAGATTATTTGATATATTTTATGTATCCTAAATATTTATTATAGAGAGTAAATATGTTTTGTATTTTGAAAAAATAACATGAAACGTAAAAAAATTAGAAATCAATTTTTTTTCTTATTTTTTTCTTATTTTATATTATTTTTGTATATATTTTATATTAATTATTAATTTATGGTTTTAAGGGACTATATATTTTTTTTAAAAAAAAAATTACTAAATTATGTTATATTTTACTTTGTTCACTTTGAAATTATAATTTAATAATTTATCAAATATTAGGTATATAGTTATTTTTCAATTATTTAGAGAATTATATTTTATAGGGAAACACATCTAGTCGATGTCAAACCGATATTTCTAATAAATTAAACCAATAAAAACAAAACCCATATTTTGGGCTTTATGCTACTTAACCACTTAATTCCAAACTTTTTCTTCGGTATAACTTAAAATTTTGCTTAATTCCAAATTTTTGTTTTGTCTAAATTTGTTTAGCATGGAATGTTATTTGATTGTTACTACGTTAGTTTAGAGATACACAAGCTCACCTACCAAACTAACGAGAGAATGTGTTATCAAAATATCAGCATAGATATATTTTATTAAAAGGTAATATATTTTTATACCCTAAATCTTTTTGTTTGTAATTAATAGGTAGATTTTGGGAGTGAGATTTAAAATATTAAAAAAATATATTAAATTGAAAATAATTGTTTTTAAAATAGTTTCAAAAACATTTCTGAATTTTAAAAAGAATTTTAAGAAATTTGAAAAAAAAATGAAAAAAAATGAAAAAATAAAATCTGAATCTGAATATATGTAATCCAGAATTATAAAAAAAAATATTTTTTTTATTTTATTTGATATAATACCAAGTTAAGTTTGTGAAAAGGGATTGCATCCGTTATTGTTCCCCTGCATTGGACTTGCCTTTTTATTGGCGTTCATAAGTTCCTCAGGGAAATACATCTTGTATGTAGCTTCTTTTACCACTCTGGAAAATAGAATATCATCTTTTTAGAACAATGCATCCACTAGAATAGAGTAAAATGAGACTACACACATCTCTAAATGCAAACTAGTTAAGACTCATGTGGTATTCATCTAGTAGCAGTGACGGAATCTAATAATTTGAGACATGTAAGAAATTCATAGTAATAGTCTACATAAACTTGTTTTCTTGCGACAAAAGAAAAAGGTCATGTTTTGAAACTTTATAACAAAAAGCGAAGAAGAATCGTCCCGGACAGGTCAAAGTCATTCAGTGAAGGGAAGCAATTTCTCCTACCTTTTCCATTCATTTAAATCCAAATTTTAAAAATCACGTAAGAACTATTAAAAGTTGATAACTGAAATGAATATGAATTTGATAAGCGAAAAATATATTTCAATTTTTTTTTGGTAAACTATATATATATATATATATATATATATATCAAATTTATCTATAAGAATCGAAAGAACATACGGCAAAGAAATGTAGTGAGTTCTTCTGTACAAGGAATGATGAATTCATATGGTTTATTGAGTGTTTCCTTTTTCTTTAGTGACAGGATGGCATAGGTTTATTGAGTGATCTCTGTCATTGGAACCAAAAAAAATGTCATCATCGCAACCTGTTGCTGCTGACCAAAAATTTCGGGTCAATGTAAATGTAACAAAAACAAAAGATCATAATGAAAAATATTAAAATGCAAAAAGAAAAACATCAACCATCTTATCTTACAAACCATAAGTTAAAATAGACAAAACATAACGTTTCAAACAGGAGGATAAAATACGATTAAAGAAAACAGCAACCTGGAGAGCAGAGCAACTCCAGCGAACCGAACCGAGAGAGCTTATTGTTTGAGAGCCTTAGGGGAAGCAAAGGACCTCTCGATGAGTCTGGCATGTTCTGGAGTAATCAGAAGACCCCCAGGAGTGCATGGGGATGTATCCTCAAGGTGGGGAGGCTGGCCTCTCACCAAATACTCGGATGTGTATTCCCAATGCTCAAATCCTTCAACTTTACTATAGCCGATGGCAAGCAACCAGGTGGTGAGGGATGTCATATCTTTGTAATCGAAGGGTAAGCATCTAGGGAGAACATCTCCGAGGAACTTACATTCATTCCAAACGATGAAGCTCTTGCCGCTATCACTCCACGAGACAACTGAATCAGTTGAAGGATCATCCACCATCTCGTAGACGCCTCTGATGAAAAGGGGGGGAGGGCGTGGGATTAATGAGGAAGGGTGACGCTCCTTCTTGGCAAGTCTACAAATCTCTTTGTAGCAAGAAAGGCTGCTAAAGCGAACAAGTCCATCATTCAAGCCCTAATTAACAAAGAAACCATATTAAAACTATAGACAAAACAAATAAGTAGTTGCCAAAAACAAAACAAAACAAACCTTGTTGTTGGTCTCAGTCTTTCTGATGAGCTTGTCTTGCGGTTTAAGGTCAGGCTGACCTCTCATAAAATAAGGGCATGCATATTCCCATTGCTCATGAGATTTTGAAAAGCCCAAGTATCCAAGGCAGTCTCTTGGAAGAAGAGCTTTTCTAAACTCCACTTCATCCCCAACGATGAAACTCTTGCCGCTTTCGCTCCACGAAACTATTGAATCTGTTGAAGGATCATTCAACATCTCATACAGTTTACTTCGGTAATAAGCGACCAATTCTTCATTACCCCCAAAATCCATCGTTCCTAGCTAATGAACTCTAAATCCAAAACACACGACCCCAGTTAATTATAAACTCCAACTTTAGTTATAAGTAATATAAACACAATCACCAATAAACAAACATTCGAAAATCATATTACAATCCAAAGAAAACGTATCCTATGGTGAAAAATCGAGATCCTAACCTCTTCGGTTTTATAGAATCTTGATCTTAAGAAAAAAAAAAAGTAATTTCTCGGAAATAAGAAATTCTTCTTATTAACCTCTTAAGAAAAATTATCTCAAAAAACTTAAGTTCTCAATTCTTTACAACTCATAAGTTATGCTACAACCTAACATCTTTTTATATAAGAATCTAAAACTCCTAAACTCATTAGGTATAACACAAATAGATATTTTCCTTTTTTCCTAATCCTATTGGTAAATCACAACTTGATTAAATTAGGTAACTTGCTTCTAAAGTTATCAAACTTACTTCAACATTCTACTCTTAAGCTTGATTTCAACTTCATCCATTTTTTAGAATTTGAGAAAACTGAATTTTAAATTAATTTAACTTTAAATAAAATTTCAAATTAATTTAACTAATTTATTCTGTAGTATTGGAGAAAAATTTTAAGTTCTTAATTTTGTTCCTTTAGACCTTTTTATTATATAAAGACACCATAAAAACATTTTTTTATATATACGAAGAAACTATGCTTCGAAAACGTGGAAACTATATTTATACATAATCTACGACATGTCTCATATATCTTTTTCTTCATTTTTCCTATACATCTCCACGTTTCTCGTATCTTGTTGATACAAACTCCAAGTCAAAGGCTTGTTCTTGAACTTGAGCCAGTAATCCACCAGGCAGTTATGCCACAGTATCGTCATCCAAAAGTTGTGTATTATGTCATAGATGAAACCATGAGCCATCGCCAGCTTCTGTTTCTGAACAAGAATACAATCGATAAATAACAAGGTTTCCACTTGCCACCTCATCACCACAACGTTTTACTCGAAGCACACGATAAAATAGAGAAAACAGAGAGAAGCTTTCAGTTCAGGCATTTTGTTTTAAGACCAAACATAATGTTTTAAACAGGAGGATAAAATACGGTTAAGAAAACAACAACAACCACGAGAGCAGAGCAACTCAAGCGAACCGAACCGAACCGAGAGAGCTTATTGTTTGGGAGCCTTCGGGGAAGCAAAGGACCTCTCGATGATTCTGGCATATTCTGGGGTAATCATAAGACCCCCAGGAGTGCATGGGGATGTATCATCAGGGTGGGGAGGCTGCCCTCTGACCAAATAATCGGCTGTGTATTCCCAATGCTCAGATCCTTCAACTTTACGATAGCCAATGGCAAGCAACCAGGTGGTGAAGGATGTCATATCTTTGTAATGGAGGTTAAGCATCTAGGAAGAACATCTCCGAGGAACTCAGATTCATTCCAAACGATGAAAGCTCTTGCCGCTATCACTCCACGAGACAACTGAAACAGTTGAAGGATCATCCACCATATCGTACACCTCTCTAATGAAAAGGGACGGCGTCTAGTTGCATCACTACAAGAAAGAGAAGCTATAGCCGACGACTGTATTAAACGGAAGTTTATCGGAAATGAGTGTTTCTGATTGTTTTTCGACAAGCTAAGGTTTTGTCGGAGTTTGAGTCTCGGAAACTCCCGTTCTCGAAATATTGTCGGTAGTTTCCGATCACAATTATTGTCGGAAATAATTATCGGGAAATGATCGGTACATACCGACAAATTTATGAAAATCCTTTCCTAGAGATTTCCGACAACTAATATATTTAAATAAAAAAATAAAAAACAGTGTTAAAATTAAAACTAAATATTTAAAAGTATCAAATATTTATTGCATAAAAATTAAATATAAAATTTTATAACAAAGAAAACTTAACAAAATAACTAATTCTATTATTAACGACTTTCATGGAAATGATGGTGTACGGTGAAACGGAGGCGGTGAATCCAGTGATGGTGGATGTGAGTGCGCAGCAAAAGAAGTAGCAGCGGTGGTGATTTAAAGAGTTACAAGGGCGGCGCTCTAAAGCGGTGGTGATGCAAAGAGTTACGGTGGCAGTGCTCTACGGCGGTGGTGATACAAAGGGTTACAGCGATGTCTGTAAGGAGCGGTGGCGGTTCACGGAGAGGTGGCGGTTCACGAAGAGGTGGCGGTTCACGGAGAAGTGACGGTGCAAGGAGCGGTGGTGGAGAAGAAAAGATCTGAAAACAGATCTTAAGAGCAAAGCTGGAAGAAAAAAAAGGAGAAGAGAAAAAAATAAAAGAAGAGGAAAGAGATAGATAAATTATGTAACTCTTCGTCTTGACCATTCGTTTATAGATAAAAACTTAGAGAAAGTAAAGTAGTGAAAGTAAAAAAAAAAACTATCTAATTATTCTTGGCCATTGGTTTATAGATAAGTTATGATATAAAAAAAACAATTTTCATCATCGTCAAAACTGTCCGACGATTTTCTGTCAAAATTTCCGACCTCTTTCCAGGAATCATCCATCATCTGTAATCTCCGAGATAAAACTGATGATATTCCAATTAATGTCTTGGTTGTTATTTTATCGGAAAGTATTCAGTCTAAGCGTGAGAACTTCGACGAATTTTTGAGGCTTTACCGAGAAATAGATTTCACATTTCTGGGACGTTACCGACAAAATCTGTTTTATCAGAAATAATTTTACTTTCAACAAGATACCGACGATTCATTCCAGGAAATTACCGAGAAACTTGATTTATCGGAAAATTCTAAGAATATTCCGACAAAATCTGCATTTTCTTGGAAAATTCTCGCAATTGTGTCACAAAATTTCCGAGGAAAGAAATGATTGGTACTTGTCATCGGAGTATGCAATGCTTTCTTGTTAGTGGATGAGTCAAAGGGACGATCCTTATTAGCAAGCCTAGCCATCTCTTGGTAACAAGAAAGGCTGCTTAAGCTAATAAGGCCATCATTGCTACTATTCAAGCCCTAATTTACACACACACACAAAACAATATTAAGCAAACCAAAAAAAAAAAAACACCCAACATAAACAAACAAGACAATAAAAAAATATGAACCTTGTGGTCGGTCTCAATCTTTCTGAGGCTGTCATGCGTCGGTTAAGGTCAGGCTGACCACTCCCAAAATTAGCGCATCCATTACTGTCACGATCCATCCTTACTAACGAACCCTAAATCCAAACACACACGTACGACTCCAATAAATTAATTTTAAACTCCAAACTTTAGTTATAAGCAATATAAACACAAATCACCAGTAAACAAATATTCACAAATCCAAAGAAAACGTATCATATGATGAAAATGGAGATCCTAACCTCTTCGATTTGTTATTCCTCTGAAACCAAACCCTAAGCTAGAATCAAAAATAATGCTACTCGACTAGGTTTATATTTTATACGAATAGATAAAGCCCATACACCGGCCCGTATCCGCCTTTATTGGTCGGCCCGTCTTTCCTCTTCCACAACTTCACTAAACTAAGCAAATGTCTTGTAAATTCTTTTTTTTTTTCTTTTTCTTTTCAAGACATTCATTTATACCCTCAAGTGAATTAACAACTACAAAATATGCTGTTATTTGATTAAAGAAAAAACTTACTCTCAAATTAAATTTGATTCTCATTTTGTACTAGTGTGGTATATGAGTTCTTCCTCCTAGTTCTAACTTTAGCTACCCTTTATCTTTGATATTTCAGATGCAGCAAAAGGGAAAGCGTAAGGCAACATATTATCGAGAAGCAAGAGCTTTACTTCAATGAGATTCATGGATTTGAGCTGCAAGAAATTTGAGGCAACATCCATCACCGGCCTAGAATAGAGTAAGTAAAATTTCCTTTTTTTTCTCATCCTAAAAAAGACAGACAATGGTCCACAAGAAACGTTGTTTCGTGATAGACTCTGTTTAATTGGCCCATGAATACACGCATGTCCACCTTTGCGTATATGGTGGTAGATAGACATGAAAGGGCAGAAGCAGAGAGCCATAATAATAGAAAGCTTAGGAATCTTGGAATGGTGGTGGAACCAACAAGGTCCCGTCGACTCAAGTAATCTGTAGGAAACGTTATCTTTAACAGTTTTAACAGTGTGTACCACTTTGCCACTGACTATGTTGTAGTCAAGAGAATTAGAGAGTAATAGGAAGTGAGAAAGAATCTTTTCTTATTAGTGGTTTATACGTATTAAGTCACGTCTCTCAAAACACTTATCATATAATACCTTGAT